>JABSTT010002445.1:0-37695 GCA_013339685.2 Hyalomma asiaticum
CAATGTGTCAGTTTAGGAATGGCTCGCCAATACTGGTAAATGGTTCTGCAATGCGGACCAATGTGTCCTGTCTTTAGAAATGGCTCGGCGAATACTGATTAATGGCTCTGTAACCCGGGCCTGCAATGGTATACTAAAAGAGTGGTAGAGACAATATTGGCATTACATTGTCAATTCCAGCCCGTGGTTGGGCCTGGAACAGCCAATGCATTTCCAACATTGGCGCCTCTTACTGTGCTGCCTGGGTAGTGGATGGAGTCTCCTTAATGCATTTTGTTCGGCAGGTGTCACGACGAAAATGAGCCCATTCGGCGATTTGTAGGCTCAATCGGCGATTTGTAGGAGGAATAAACTTTATTGAGCATATCAAGCAAACAGCAGACATTAGATAATGTGCTGCCATCTGTGACACATTGTGAAAAAAAGTACAGCATATCCATGGAGTGAATGATGATGAGTGGGCGAAGCTCGGGATGTGCATCGTAGATCGTGCCGAGTTCCGGATTAATTTAGTTAACGCGCATGCTACGAATCCTCACGGTTCAACTATGCACAATGCACAAGTGAAATCTCCCACCGGCACTTCATTGCAAGTCAAGATCCAGTGTATATATATATATATATATATATATATATATATATATATATATATATATCAGTTTTGCCGGTGAACGCTTCTCCAACGCGAGCAGTCGGTATTTCTCAATCAAGAAACTCGCTAGGAGACGCTGCCTGCGCCAACGTTGTCTCTCGCGTTTGCCGGGGAGCGCGCGGCTCCCGGCGCTCGCGGCGAGGGCGAGCGCCAGGTGCCACGCGCTCGCCCTCAGCGCGTGCGTGCGCTCCAGCAGGCACGCGCCGGTGGCTACCTACTACTAACTACTACTACTACTACATACATCGGGGACGCACGAAATGGCTGCTAATGGGGAATGAGAGACAGAAGAATTCGGCTTTTAGTTAACGCGCACGCTGCGAATTTTTTATTGTTCAACAACGCACAGGAGAAATCTCCCACCGGCACCACCTTGGAGGTCAAAGCGTAAGACTGGTTACGCACTACTACGACTACGACGAGGGACAAACGGGTGCCGCTTTAAGGAGCTTCGCCCCTAAAGCATGTCTCGACTACCATGGCCTCCGAGACAGCGAGCGCGCCCGCCATCTCGGAGGCCATGCGACTACAGCAGAGCCTATAGGGTTCCGCCGTTCTAGGACAGGGGGCATATTGCCACGTGCATTTATCTGTGCTAGCATTGGTGTTCCAGTGACAGTTTCTTTCGGCTGCATGGTTTGCACCGACGCGTCGCTGTAGCGTTGGAGCCGCGTTTGTTAAAACTGTGGCTCATGTTCTGTTTCACCATGTCACAGACGCTCGCGCTCGCAAGCGTTCCTTGTCGCGAATATAAGTGCCGGACTGGTGAGAGCGCGCGGCCATTCTTACCGCCAACGCTCGACTGCGCATGCTGTTTTCGCCGTCGCCGTTTTCCGCCGCGGTGGTGTAGTGGTTAAGGTACTCGGATGCCACCCAAGAAAACGCGGGTTCGATCCTGGCCGCGGCGGTCGCATTTTCGATGGAGGCGAAAATGCCAGAGGCTCGTGTGCTGTGCGTTGTCAGCGCACATTAAAGAACCCCAAGTCGTCTAAATTTCCGGAGACCTCCACTACGGCGTTCATATTGTATCTCTTTCACTCCCTTTCCCCTTCCCCCACGGACGCTTAGTCATGCTCCCTACATGGGCTGCAGAACTTAGCGTCTTTCCCTTAACTAATCCACAATCATCATCATCATCCGCCGTAGTCTAGCCAGAGCTTGCTTTTGGGCACAGGTTCGCCCGAATAAAATTTGATTCTTTTCATAGTCCCTTCGTCTGGTGTGTTCAACAAAGACCGTCACGTCCACGTGACAATATATCAAGCAAACAGCAAACATTACATAATGTGCTGTTTGCCGTTTCACCGACCATAAGCGATGCTTGTTGTGGTTGGCCGGAAGAGGTCTCCAGAAGACAACTCGAACAGCTGTCAGATAGTTACGCAAAAAGGACGACAGAATGTGACCATTTACGAATGAAAGTGCTATTAAATAGATTGGAAACCTCTACCATTGCCATAAATATGTCGCGCGCGCATGTGTGTGTCTGTGTCTGTGCGTGTGTGTGTGTGTGTGTGTAACAACACACGCTAATAAGTATGCACTGAGTGGTTGAAGTGCACACTAGGGACCGGATTTCGCTATCGCGTTCAACTCTTAAAGGCGAAGCTAAGGGTCCCCCAATTTTTTTTGAGATTCTTATTGTTATGTACATTTGCACATCATTCATATGCTGCTGTTTTGTATTTTCTTATGCGCTGCTTATATATTTGTTGTTCAATTCGTATTGTGCTGTTTGTACTACGCTGTTTGTATATTTTCTATGCCGCTTGCATATATTCTTCCAGTGTTGAAAACTTTCCCACCCTGTAACAGCCCGAAAGGGCTCACAGTATTGAAAATAAAATAAAATAAATAATAAAAATGACGAATCTGAGTCTGTAATTGATGCTGCTAACACATCAGCGCATCATACTGGGAGGGCACCTTTACGTGCATCTTTGCTACAGCGAGTAGTGCCGAAATTTGAATAATCATGGATAGTTTCCAAGAAAAGTTGAGAATTTGGCAATGGAACTGCAGGGGGTACTGCAATAAGAGGGTTCCATTGCAGGGTTATTTTAGGACAACTAGCTAACAACCACAGGTTCTACAGGAAACCCTCGTTTCTGCCGCATCCCTCTCCGGTTATCGGGTGTTACGTCCGAGACATCGAAGACAGAGCGGCGCCACCAGAACTCGTTAACGCCGGTGTCGTTATAGAAAAACGGGTAGGAACGAGCCGAGTGCCGGTAACGATTTGCTCGTTACCTCCGAAAAGGGTCACGGGAGCACCCCGGGATCCGGATTGATTGATATTCGGCAGATTCGGCCATCAGCTACCAACATGTTGTAAATAATGTAAATATTCTCTTCTCCAAAGCAACTCCTCGTACTCTTCTCTCCTGCCCCGTGGACTCCTGGCCTGAAGGCGACACGAGCCCACGACAAATGGTGGCAGCGATGAACCACGACACGCGGTGGCAGCGGTGAGGTCGCGATAACTGGTGGCAGCGATGGGATCGCGATAACTGGCTGGCAAGCGGTGGGATGAACCACGACCACGGATGGCGAGCGGCGTGGTGAACCGGAGGCTCCATGGAGGAAGGATCAGCCGAAAGCCCTAGGAACTGGAAGAGGGCGGGATCCACGTAGCGTACCACGACTGCACGGTATTGGGTGAGTGCCTGGCTTTGTGCTTGAGAGTCATCGAGTCTTTTAGCCTAGAACCGTTAAAAGCTCGATAGTACAACTGCCTAGAATTGTGGTTGTGGCGTGTCTCAGCAGAAAGCAGCTTTCAAAAAGGGATGTAAACAAGCTGCTGAAGGCCACCCATATACGTTTGTGGAAAAGTGCAGAATTATTGGTAGTGGACGTGAGGAAGTGAACAGGGAGCTTGAAATTGATTATTGATATTGAAAGAATAGGTCAGAGGAGGAAGAGTTACGTAGGTATTGGGAGTTGATTGAGGGATCAAGAAATTGGAAAAGGTATAGAAAGATTAGGTCACATGGTATTGCTTGTGTGGGCTTTCGTTAATTCTGTAGAATTTACCAGGCTTCCATTTCTCTAGGACCAGAATTGAAACGCTGGTGGGGTTAATTTCTACATTTTGCGAAAGCCGAGTCAAAGTTTAAAGTGGTCACTATGGACTTGACAAGTTGACGAAGGCTAGCCTGTTGATGCTGTGTGAGGAGTTTGATTTAGACGTGGATGAGAATTTGCCTGAATCGGAAATTCAAAACCTAATAGTAGAAAGTGGTAGCAATCCGGAGGACATTGAATATTTCGGGACATTATTTCTACTTAATCAGGAAAGGGAAATAAAGGAAAGAATTGAGGACGAAAGGCGCAGGCAAGAGTTGAAATTTTTGAATGATGACATTGAAAGGCTAGAGCGTCAACGCAAGGAAAATCAGCGAAGTATTGAGGTATCTGCGGAAGTAGCGCACGCAAGGTGCGAATTGGTAGCGTGTGCGGTGGAGTTCAGAGCCGACGAAAGGGCTAGCGCACGTGAGAGTAGCAGCGCGTTGACAAGTGAAGTGAACGTTGCTGATGAGCAGGCCGCAGTGACAGTAGAGGCCATTGAAGGCCGGAAAAAACGCGACGAAGTATCGTGCCAGTGGGATGAAAGAGAAGCACCTAGAGAGGTTGCGGACGATTTGGCACGAATACGAAATGAGGACGTCGTGACGGTGTATCTTGCATGCGCTGTCCAAGGTGATATTGACACGTCATGCAAGAACACCAGTGAAAGGCCAGGAGAGTGCAGTGTGAGCAGGAGGTTGTATTTGAGGAACGCGACGAGGTATCGTGCCGATGGGACGAGTGTGAAGCACCTAGGAGGGTTGCAGAGGATTTGGTACAGATACAAAGGGAGTATGTCGCAACGGTAGATCCTGCATGCCGCGTCCAAGGTAATTTCG
This sequence comes from Hyalomma asiaticum, assembly GCA_013339685.2. Lineage (NCBI taxonomy): Eukaryota > Metazoa > Arthropoda > Arachnida > Ixodida > Ixodidae > Hyalomma > Hyalomma asiaticum. The sequence continues at coordinate 4,558 of JABSTT010002445.1, forward strand.
ACTCGCTAGGTAGGACTACAAGTGGAGGGCCAGCCGGGTGCAGTGAAGCACAATGTGAGGAGGAGGTTGCAGTTGAGGGTAGCTCCCAGGTATGCGAGCTAAATAGCATAGAAGCAGACAGCTGCAACTTTCCTAACAGTTTGAAGCGGTCCGCCAGTCAGGAGAGTGAAGGAACAGATGATTTTGCTGGAAATCATTTAGACTGGGTGGATGAGACAGCTGGTGAGGGCAGTAGGGTGGCACAGGTGCATGAAAAGGAAGCGAAGGGCTCCAAAATGCGCAGAAAGAAGCGGCATAGGCCTAAAAGGCGCCGCAGTGAGAGGAATGCAGCACATAGCGTGCAAGGTTTCAAGGTGGGCCTCAAACTAAGCAAAAAAGTGAAAAGGGTGCGGTTGTCACCCAAGACAAATCGGCGCAGAATACGTAGGAGCCGCCGAACGAAAGGGGGAAGAGAGGTGCACTCTGCCGCGGAAGCGGTCCGAGGGCCGGTTGATGTTATCTTCCCGTCTCCTCTCGGTGTAGCATTGTCGCGGGTGTGCACGGTAAAGGCCGTTTCACATGTCGCAGAAATACAGCGATTTTGCTTCGGCGACTAGAGCGATCGCGATTTTTTTCAAAAAAAATCGCGATCGCTCTTGTCGCAACGGTCTGCGACGAGCGACCAACATGTTGGAATTTCGTCGCTCTGATCGCGGCGATCCGAACGATTTCCCGTCGAAATTGCGCCGAGCAGCGGCCCCCGAGCTGTTTCGCTGTCATGGCGGTGGAATGTGTGTTTATGATCGGAGCCGTGGATTACCGAATCTGGTATGTAGTACTATTAATAGCGACACGAGAAGGAAAAAAAATAAAACCTCATACTTCGGCATTCCTCCATTTGTATGTTTTTATTGAAGCAGTGGGTTGGTGTTTTAGCTTTCTTGTGTACTACGTCGAGCTTTCGCTACGACGTAGTACAACACACGAACGCATTTTGTTCCGTTTGTTCCATTTTGTTCTCTGATCGCGGCGATCCGAACGATTTCCCGTCGAAATTGCGCCGAGCAGCAGCCCCCGAGCTGTTTCGCTGTCATGGCGGTGGAATGTGTGTTTATGATCGGAGCCGTGGATTACCGAATCTGGTATGTAGTACTATTAATAGCGACACGAGAAGGAAAAAAAATAAAACCTCATACTTCGGCATTCCTCCACTTGTGTGTTTTTATTGAAGCAGTGGGTTGGTGTTTTAGCTTTCTTGTGTACTACGTCGAGTTTTCGCTACGACGTAGTACAACACACGAACGCATTTTGTTCCGTGCGCGGAGAAAGATTCCCGCTGGTTGATGTACTCGAGTTGAGACCCGACGCTATCGAATGTGTGCGACTTGCCTTGCATACACAAGCATTCTTTTTTCTCTCTCTATCTCTCTTTGAGATCGCCTGTGGTTGCCGCACAGCCATGGTATTACAGCACGTACCTTGCGTGCACTCAACACGCGCATTGGGGGTTGTAAGTGCTATGTGCCTACGATAATAATGATTGAGCACGATGTGGTCGCGAGGCATCCGAGGGCGGGCTGCTTTTTTGTGCGCCAATTCCGCGAATGCTCTTGCTTTTCGTCCGCATCGAAATGAGGCCGCCGTGGCCGGAAATCGAACTCGCATACTAGCGGCGCGATATCGGGAGCGCGACTTTGTCAAGAAGCCGAGACCTTTGTATGTCGCCGGAACTTTCTGAACTGTTAATGCATGCAGTTTTCATGGATACGGGGCGCGCTAATTAGCCAGAAATACTTCGCCTTACACCGATTCCGTAAATCGGGCACGTCTTTGTTGGACTGACTATGCGACCAGTAACTAAATTTAGATACATTTTGGTGTATTAATGTGTGCTTTTATAACGTACCATATCAGGAATGCTAGCAGCGTCGTTGATTTACTTTCGAAGCGTTGATGCGCAACAAGTATTATTAATAGCAGCTTTTTCTTCTTTTCTTATCTCGTGGACAACATTTTTTTCCTACATATATATTTATACGCATATATTTATAGGATTTGTAGATTTCCTGCACCGGTTCCCACTTTATATAGTTATAATTAATTGTAAAACCTTCATGGCATGTAACAACACTTCAAAGAAGATTACTTGTGCACGTAAATGCTTGCAGTGTACTTGTTTTCTCTTGTTTATGATGTTCATTATAGCACATCACTTAAAAAAACACACAAAAAAAAGAAAAGCGGGCAAACAGCCTGCAAAGTTCTTATACAGTTTTTATATAGAAGAAACTGTGAAAGATCACAGCTAATCAAAATCATGCAGGGAAGTTGCCTTGTTGCATCCTTTTTCTGTAGGTTATATATAGTTTCCTCTTGGGTATGGACCAGTGTTGCACTTCAATAGCCATTCAGGTGTGAACGTGCATACTTAGGTGTGAAGCCATGCCAAACTAAATAGAAACAGCTTGCCGACATATTTGAGAATGGTTTCATTATTACATAAATCCTGCTTTTACAAGTGCATAAGTTTATAGAATTATGCATTTTTCGAACATATCTTCTGATGAAATTAAAGCACCGTGTAACTTTGTCATGGCATTATAAAACTGATTTCTGCAAATGAAGTGTGTACATTAGCACATTATGTAGTTTAATTTTATGTAATACGTACTGCAAACAAATAAAGGTCCAACCAGGAAAGAAATTGTGAGAACAACACATGTACATGAATCTCTCTATTAAAATTCATAAAGGAAAAGCAAGTGTGCATTAATGCGTAAACATGACCCAACTAAAGTACGGCACAATGCACTAGGAATGCATGGCAGAAATGGTGTGTCTCGGCAGTGCATGCTGTTTTGCAGTCATGCCTGGCAAAAAATATATAGTGTGAAAAAATCTGTGCACTAAATGTGCATGTTAGTCGAGGGACTCTTTAAGTGTTGCATCTTTATTGAAGACATTCCAAGGCCTAATTACCAGCTTATTAAAGTATAGGAAAGGGTTGCGATATTTATAACATTTGAATGCAAATATTATGTCACACAGAAGGGTCTTGCACTGCTTGTTCTCATGGAGTTGCAAACAACAGTTTAGCAGTGATGCCTCAACTGTCACATTTGTCTTTCACAAGACTGTTGGCCTAGTTGATATAAAACAAGAAGAGAACAACAGGAAGAGTGGCACTTCCAGCTACTTTATATACAAACAGCAAGCATGCACGGTCCCTTTCCAACCTCATACCATCCAGCAATCAAGCAATCTCGTCTCTGGTGCATATAACATAACTGATGTATAGCTGATAACTGACAATTTGTACAGGCAACAAAACATACGATTCTTTTTTACAACTTGCCATCTTTCTACATTGTTTTAATCTGTCACTTGCCATGGTGGCTGTGCCAGTTTGCAAAAACAGAAAGTAAGCTCACGCTATATTAAGGCGAAAACCTTATATTACTGTGTTTCAAGGCTGTGTTGCGCAGTACAAAAAACCATAGTGTAGGCGAGCATCGAATAGGTCTCTTGCTTCACTGTAAAGCTGATTAAGTATATCTTGCTGGTGCGGTCAGCTTTGCTGCCTTCGTATTACAACAAAGTTGACCGTGTCTTGCTGCAAAATCTCATGCCACATCATTGTAGGTGAAGGTGCACAAGGCTCTAGTTGCAAGCGAGGAAGACCGAGAAGGCACAACACTGCAGAAGAACCTTAAGCAACTCAAAATGCCATTTGTCACCACTGCTGCTGTAACAAAGCAGCTATGGGTGAAACTGCAGCAGCACAAGAAGCAGATCAATGGAACTTGGCACTTGCCTTTCACATTCCCTTGGAAATTTCTAAGCACCTGGTATAACAATACAGCGTAAACCGGTATGGGCTTGTTACAATGCTCAAAATTGGTGACAGTGGCGGTTGAAGCAGGTGTCTGAAACCGCTATCGCTCATAATGAGAGAAAGTCCATACCCCCATCTCACCTGAAGGAAAACTAGCAATCTTTCAGTAATGTTTATCTCCCTCTCTCCACGCCTGTGCACATTTGAACCCAGCCCAACAGGAGTAGTAGCACCCACCCCCGACTCTGGGCCTTATATGTTGTCAGTCGTTCGCTATGGTTCTATCGACAAAGACTAGGAGAAAATGGGAGGCGGGGGAGAAAATACAGAAGAGCAAGGAGATGACGACGGCAAGGAAGGAGAGGATGCAGATGACAAATGAGAAGTAAAGGAATTTGAAAAAGAAGACAATGTAAGAGGAAGAACAAGAGAGGGGAGAAGCAGGAATGGAAGAAGACCTAAAGAGAATAATAAGAGCACATGCAGGAAAGCTTACACTGTCACTGTGCTGTGTTCTTTGCGAAGGCCTGAGAGTCTTCTTACAATCCCTAACTTGTCCCAGTGGCTCATTAAAGAAATTCTGCTGACATCGTGCAGTGGAGTTTTTCCTCTGAAAATGCTCACCTATCAGGTTCACGATACCCACCATTGGTGATTACTTCTCTATGCAAGTTACTTCAAGCAGTAAAATCTTTGCCAGGACAAAGAAATGGAAAAAAGACATCAAGAGAGTGCAGGCGATTGCTTACCCGCAAAGGTTGTTATGCAACATCAAAAAAGAAGCATCAAAATTCAATGTGAACGTTGTTTTTGTGCCCTTAACAAGCTCTCAAAGGTGTGTTCTCTAGACAAAGTGGCTGAAGTGTGCAAGATGCACAGGAACAAGTTCAGCACTTGCCAGTCGCACAGAGCAGCTTGGTTGCAGCAGACAAGAAAACCTGGCATCCTACGAGCAAAGTGACAATGTAGGTGGAGACATGGTATGTCCTCGAGGCACGGAGAAGGCAGAATTTGAGGAGAGGAATCTGCTACGCTGTGGCAGCGCGCGCCATGGCCCATTCATGAAACGGTTTCGCAAGGAGGAAATTGAATTTTCTTTGCATCACGACAGATGAAACTTCCGGCAAGTGGTCATCTTTTACATGTCATCCAATGGGTGCAATGCATAAAAACTGCGATACCGTCTCACATATTGCAAATATTCTCGGTTTTCTGTCTGCAGCATCAATAAGTAAACCCTGCGGGCATTTTGGCTGTAGTTTGTAATAAATAATCACTTCAATATGTTCCATACAGCATTTGTAATGAGCTGCATGTAGCGACTCCAGTGCAGGTGGAACCTGCCACTGTAAGTCCCTCGTTTGCATGTTGTGAACAGGTGTGGGTAAATGGCCTTGGGAAGAAAAGGCGTGCAGGATGCTGCATATTCTTTGTGATCTGCTGACTTTATAACTCTCACGGGCTTCTCAGACTTTTTTAAGTGCACTTTTCGTGTTGCAACAAAGGCTTGCGCTCTCTGGGATTTCCACCAGTGCCATTTCAGGATGGGACAGAAATGTGTTGTGCCAAACTACAACAGCAGCGCATCCAGCAAAGTGAAGCCGATTACTTTCGACGTTCCCAGTGGCTCGATGAAACTGGAGGCATGGGCTTGTACAATACCAAGGAAAGGTCGAGAGCTCATGCCCCGTAACTACGTTTGCTAGAAGCATTTCTCAAACAGTGAAATGGAGACGCAATGAAGGTGATCTTAGTGGTGACATCTCTCTTGACAAACCCAAGCGGCCTGTTTTGTTACTAGATGCCGTGTTGTCACTATTTTTGCACTGTCTCAGCTACCAGTCTCCTGTTCTCAAAAAAAAAAGAGAAAAAAAATGAGCCAATTGGACCTGGCGTGAAGTGCGGAGAGCATGCAAAGACAGAGACTTTGGTGGTTAATCACACAAGTATGCTCGGTGCTTGCCACTTTGAGGAAAATGAGATGGTGCATCCTCTTGCCTCCCTTTGCCATAAGTCCAATGCCTTGAACAATAAGCAAACAACGGCATATGTGTGGTGGAAAGACAAGGAACGACACTGTACCAATAGTTCTGGTAATGACCAAACGAGTCGAGCCAGAGTTATTGAATAATTATAAGTCTTGCATTCCAAAAACCTTACTGTGCAGATAATTAGGTAATTGCTGTGCAGGCAACACCTTTTTTTCGTTTATATAACAAATAATTTGCAGCCACCAAGGTCGCACAAGAAGCACATCAATTACAATGAATCGGCACTGGCTAGCCTTGACAGGTTGAACCGGCAAGCTTCTGCAGAAAGCGTGAAGTGTGTGTTTCTCTCTCTGCGCAAGCCGACTCGCACAACAGAGCGTGTGTTGGCACGATGCCCTACAGCGTGATTTCACTGAGCTTCACTGAGCCACCCAAACAAGTACTGTTTCGCCTTCTGAAGAAATGCTCTGTGCCTCGAGGCCAATACAGCAGTTTTCTCTATAGCGGTGACCATCACACAAATGCTTCTCAATTCCAACAAGCGCATTTGATTGAGGAAATGCTATGGCAAGAAAACATTCTAAACTTCGAGGGACTCCCGAGATGGAACAGGATGGAGAGCAGTTTCTGAACCATTAGACATTGAATGCGTGTCACAGAAACACAGTGAGCCCTGCTAATATTTCTGCTCGTCGACAGAATCCTTTTATTGCAGTAAAACCGCGTATCTCCAAATACAGTCTGTTTGGAAATAGTACTTTAGGCCCTTATTGGCTGTTTTTCTGTTTTGGAAACAATTCTGTTCTAGCAGAAAAGAGGCATAGCAGGGAAACAGTCTACTACAGCTCTAAGTGCATGACTACACTACTAACTTGTTATAAGACTATACATCAAAAATACATTTCGTGCACGGCGTGGGGAGTGCAACGTATTTTGCTTCTTTGGACAGACTCGCAGTAATCTACTAGCATTAGGAAACTAAACGACATCCGTGTCTTCGCAATGTAGTGACGCAACATACAGGCTTCAACACAGGTGACTGCAGCTCCTTATAAACTTGTGATGCTAGTTGTTACACATCCACACCATAGATTCCACGACGGACGATCCGTGATATCGATGTTCACAAAACAAACTATTCAACATCATGCAAGCACACACGCGCACGCACGCGCACGCACGCACGCACACACACACACACACACACACACACACACACACACACACACACACACACACACACACACACACACACACACACACACAGAGGCGTCATTTTTCGCGGCCTTTAAGATGTGAGTTTTCGGTTACATGCGTGTTGCCGCGTTCGGTCACAACACAAACTAACCGTATTCCGTGCACAGACACACACATATACATCATTTGCAGATCCATAAATGCGGGCTTTGGTTAGATGCCGGCGTCGTCCGGTTCGGAGGCACTACAGTGTAGTAGGCACTTGCGAGCAAGATACACGAACCATTCGTTGACAACTTGATGCTGAACACGGAGGATCATGCTTCGCGCACACGACGACTTCGAAGAAGAATACGCGGACCCTTCCTACGCGGCTACATCCATGGCGCAAAGTTCTTTTTTCTTCACGACGCGAAGCAGCCGACGCAGCTGCTGTGCCGCTGCGCTGCTGCCACCGCTATTTTCACGTCTTTACTGATGTGCGGAAGCCGCTGTTGCGCACACCAAAATAATTTACCCACTTGCAGCCGTTTTTAAATTGCAATACATGCACGTTCTTCAATCCGGTAAAACAAAAGTTAATAATATTATAACGCACGGTTATTTAAACACATTTGAAGATAGCCGGTCGCCACTGTCGCGGGAAAAACAGTCGCTGCAATCGCAAATCATCTGAAACGAAACCGCCATTAAGCGACGGGAGCGAACAGAGCGATTGGAACGATTTTCGTCGCTGCAATCGCAGCATGTGAAACAGCCTTAAGGGGCCGTCGTGAAGTCAGCGAACAATGCGACCAGGGTAGCGCAGGCAAGGCGATGGCGAGGATAGTGGCGCCGCGTGGAGAGTCGAACAGGTGCTTCGCGTTTTGCGTTTCCTGTGCAAGAAAAGCGTTCCGAGCGCGTCCACCGCGAGTACGTCTCAAAAATGGGAGACAGGCCGAGGTTTTTCAATGGAGGACTTGCTGGAAAGAAATTTTTGGTTGTTTCTTTATTTTAGCCTTGCGAAGTGATGTTTCTTTATCTCCACGTATAGTCTGAGATTTGTTTTTGTAGCTTTCGTGTAGATGTCAGACTGAATTTCACTAACTGTATTTTTTGTTGAGCCGATAGTCGTTGTGAAGTGGAAAGTGAGAAAGCGAGTTTGTTGAAAGGTTAGAGTCACGTGTGAGAATGAATGGTTTGCGATGTGCTTGAGAGATCGAGTTTGAGGAATCGTATGGCCGAAAATGTTTTGAAAGAGTAGAGCTTAATTTCGCGTCATTCAGGTCGAATGCAAGGAATCGTGTTACGGTTTGTACAGCGGGTATGCAAAACCGCGGAAGTGTTTGAGGTGTCATAAGCAATGGTATTACGAGCGAGTTTTAGAGCGTAATGCTAGCGAGAGTTTTGTTTGTTGCGTTAAACTCATGCGTATTGTGTGGACGCTGGCAAGGAGTCAGGTTAGTGTTTGTTCAACAAGTACATAAATAGTGGCGGTGTTTTGAGTTAGCTTTTAGGCAAGAGTGATTAATACGCATGGATATTCTTATTGAGTTTAGCATATAATTTTGGCGAGTTTTGTTTTCCGTTTATTGCCTTAAAGGTATGTGCAGTGTGTGGACGAGAGCAAGGTTATTTTATATAGCGTGTATGAAGTGTAAGAATTGTGACCGCAAAGTCAGAGAGCTAGTTTTGCAGTACCTTCGCGGAGTGTAAGCACTACCCTATTCCAAATATTGCCAGTATGTGAAATGGTGGAATCCACCATCCATCATCATGGTGGATTATGGTGATGGCACGGTGGCATGGTGCAAGCCAGGACATGGTGGATAGTGTACCATGATGTAAGCTGGGACATGATGGATAGTGTACCATGATGGATGCTGGAACATGATGGAACATAGTGGATGGGCATGATGGTAGGAATGCGGCACGAGACAGCATATGAATATATTTAAGATGTGTATCGATGGCAAAATAGTGAACAATGCTGTAGATATTTTGAATACATATGTGTAGTACACAACAGCAGTTCTGGAGCTGCTGAGCACAGTTCAGGGGTTTGATGGTAGCCTTTAAAGCATGCACTTTTCCTAATGAGGGTTGGAGAATGCTAGTATGCAGTGTGCAAGGGCATTATATCAACCTTAGGATCAAAATTATCTACCAACTTCTCACTAGTATGTTGAAATGCAGTCAAGTTTTATTCATTGCATATTCTGTTGGCAGCTGTCGGCTTTTTTCACTTGCCTTGGCGGCCAGCCTCCGAAAAATAGCTGTGCAGGTGCTTCCGGACCGCAGCAAGCCTGCTTTCTGCCGGTGGTGCTGGTGGAGGTTGTGGATGGCTGCTGGTATACTTCTCCAGGCAGTCTATGAAACAGTGCAAAAATGCCATTGTTTAGGCTTTGAAATACAGTACAGGAAGGGGAGAGAGTGCGGCTACAAAGGCGTATATCTGTACAGGGAATGGCTATGAAGTCTTCCTGGATAGAACATGTGATCGGCTGCGGCGAGTAACGAAGCGACAGCGTAGCCTCTCAATTAACAGCAAAGCGGCACACTTACAACGCCGAGCGATTCTACTACCTTTAAGGCAGTATAATCCTTCGAACTTCCTCAGTTTTGTCCTTTTTAATAGCAGCTAACACATTTTTATACCGGCATAATGACTTTGGATCGCAGTTGTTTGCAGCCCTAAAATGGCAGTTAATGCACGAACGCTTGCAGACATCAGCGATAACCACAGCAATAGGCACGTTTCGCGAGTCATGTAGTTACGCGTATAAAAAGCAAGACGATCATGTTCGTGGCGACAATTTTATGCACCCTTTCATGGAATGTTCACGCACGATAGCGCGGGCGGACCAGCACTTCGCAATTGTTGCGACTAAGCTCTGCACACACATCGTGCACACGCCAATTTAACGCTACCGGCACCGCACTCTGCACCACGCTACTCGATTTCCTTTGCTGTAAAGATTGCACACAACAATGATAGGGCACAAAGCGCAGCATTCACAGCCACCTACCTTAGTTAAGAAACATGCTGATTCCAGTTTGCGTCGTCTGACGGCCTTGAGGCGCTGTGCCGAGCCGCGTCGTTCGTCCGTAGATCGAGAAGCGATGTGCCGACCCTCGACGTGTGCGAAAGAGAACGCATTTCCTAGGAACACAGATCACGGAACGTAGAAAGCATTCCGGCACTGCTTCTCACTGATCCGCGTACACACTGACAGACGGTGTCGCGACGACTCACGTCCCTCGGCGAATGGATGTCAACAAAGGATCTCCGAGGTGTCGACGCTGCCGGCTGCTGCTTTCTCAGTCTATCGCACACCGCACCTCACACTGCCTCAAGAAGGTCCACTGGAGCTAATGAGCACAACGCTAAACATACACCGAGATGCAGCGCAACAAGAAATCGTCCGTACGAAAACAAATATCGCCACCACGTTGTACACGACAGCTGCAGCGCGCCGCCATGTTTGGAAGAAAAAAAAAACAGCAATAGCGCGATGGTGGCGACACCACGGGTTGCGGTTTCGGTTTCAAAATTTCAGACCAATTCTCATGTTTTCAGTGTAAGGAAATACAGAAACAAATGCTCTAAGGCTAAAAACTGCTTACGCAATGTAGTGTTTATTTTACATACTATTCTAAAATTGAAATTTGCGTAAATTATGCAAATGACGTAACTTATGCGAGCTTGCATTTCGCGACGTTTTCCTCGGCTTCGGTCCAACGTGTTCCGCACCACTTCATGTTGCATGTGTAACGCCAGATTGCATGCGCAACAGTACACAGTTGCCCTGTAGCGCATATTCTGTGCATTATCAGCTGCAGCCAAAATGATGTTATTCAGCAATTAATACTGTTGCGCCGTATGTGTGGTGGTCGTACAAATATTGATTGCAACAAGCAAAAAACAAAAAGTAAAAAGAAGAGGAGGACAGCGTAGGCATGGTACACAGTGCAGGAAAAAAACAACAAAAACGAGGGCAGATACAACGAAACACAGCAAGGTCTCTCTACTCGTTTTTCGTTTTCTTTTTTTCCTGTGCGTGCACCATGCCGATTACCTGTATCACCAACTCGGAGACACAGGGTGGTGAGAGAATGACACACAAGGCGCTCAACAACCAGTGGTTTTATTAATATTGCTGGATATATAAACAAATGCTTTGCATATAAGACCAACCAACACAGTATGCATGCACACAGGCTATGTTTTGTAGTTTTTCTGCATTGCATCTTGCATGCGCACAGGCTGTTTTGTAGTTTTTCTGCACAGATGTTGCATTTTTCTGCGGCAGTACACCATTGGTTATAATTGTTAGTTCAGCACCTTAATCGCACATCTTGTTCACTCACCGTCCCTTGTCTAGCGCTGTTTGTTAGAACATGATAAGTACCATCCTGCACGTAACTAAGAGTAGCCGTCGTGCAGTACATCCCTGCAGCATTTACCAGCATACTTCCAGTGACCAGTGATATGTGTATAAACGGGGCGCGCACTTCCAGGACAGCTGCTGCCTTCCTCCTATGCAGCACGAGTGCTCGCGCGTGTTCTCAACATAGAATGTTGCACATATGCGCTTACCATTACCCTTAGTAAGGGCACACGTTCGCGAAGAGGGAAAGCTCAGCTCGATCGGAATAATGCTGCAGCAGGTGCAATAGGCATAGAATCTACAACGGCAGTGCGAACAGGCCGGTGCACGCAATTCAAAGAACCGAGTCCCGCATTTCTCGGGCACTCTAAACGTATTAGTTAATCGCGCACCAACTATAGACCCTAAACATTTTACTGCCAATGATTACTACCATCCCAGGTATGCTAACGCAGCCACCTTCTCCCACAACCACCACGCTCGCAATCACTGCAACACCATGCTTCCACCACGCCACCATTTTGCTGTACACAGCCACGAAGTGTGCCACCATGGCACCTTCATTCCTCCACCATGCCACCATCTCGCTGTCCACAACCACTAAGCTTGCCATCATGGCACCTCCGTGACTCCACCACGCCACCGTCTTCCAGCAAGCAGTACAGCATGACACGTTCGCCATCACCACCTTCAGCCACCATTTCCACCAAATGCATCCACTATTCACCACCATGAGCCATCTTTGCCATCACGCTTTCCAGCATATCCGTCATTATTTCCACCCTATCCACTAATATTTCCATCTTAACCACCACGAATTCCAGCAACCACCAAGAGAGAATTTTCAATAGGGTAGGACGTGCGAAGGCGGATGTTGAATATGATTAGTGTTGCTGTTGTTATGCTGCATATGTTTGTAATTGTTTATTTAGAGCACGTTTGCGAATTTAGCTCTTGCTCTAATGCAGCTCGACAGTTTTCTTTCGTCTGCTCACGGGAACATGATGACTCACTTTGACGGCACAAAATTTTGGGAACAAAAGGTCGGGGTCATATGTGAGGCAGGTACTGGTTTATAAATGTGGAGCCTGGTGGATTTGCGGCATATTGCAATAGCTCACACATGTAGTTAATCGAGTGAAAATGATAACGTAACTGTAAGCTCAAATTAATTTAGGAATAGAGATTGGGAGCTTCAGCGAATGTTTACAAATGTTTTGAGGGCTGCTTTCATTAACTTGAGAAATGTAAGGCAGATTGGTTTGTGTATTTTGGTCTCGATGGCTCCTAGTGCGGGCAAGGCACTTCCCGTGCCTGTAGTTGTGTGCGTGCGCGTGTGTTTACGTGTGTGCCCAGGGCGAGAGCCACCAAGGCATGTGTGAGAACCCCACATCGGAGCTTCCGTCGTGAACAGTGGCCGACGGAGAGCCCATCGAACCCCGACACTTGGGGCGACCTGGTATGCTGGTCACCCTCAGGTCGAGTCTACCGCCGGCGGACGGAGCTGTTACACCCGAGACATCGCAGACAGAGCGGCGCCACCAGAAACTCGTTAAAACGAGTCGGAACGAGCCGAGTGCCGGTAACTATTTATTCGTTACCTCCGGCCGGGGGTGGCGAATGACCACCGAAAAGGATCCTGCGGCGCCGTCGTATCGCCTCGGCCACCTTCGAAGTTCAAGGGGCGGTCCACAACCCTCTTCCCCCTCGGACCCTCAACCTCGGATTGGAGGAGAAGCGTCAACTGGGTCCTCCTTAGAAGGTGTCGCAGGTCGACGCAAACTATTTAATCCACGGGAGCACCCCGGGATCCGGGATTGATTGAGATTCGGCAGAGATTCGGCCATCAGCTACCAACATGTTGTAAATAAATGTAAATATTCTCTTCTCCAAAGCAACTCCTCGTACCCTTCTCTCCTGCCCCGTGGACTCCTGGCCTGAAGGCGACACGAGTCCACGACAAAAGGTGGCAGCGATGAACCACGACACGCGGTGGCAGCAGTGAGGTCGCGATACGGGCCAACTCCGGACGTCCTGGTGGTCGGGAATATGCACTTTAGTTGAAAAGAAGCTTGCGTTCTTGTCTCACGACCTGAAGCTGGCGAGTTGCAATCTTGAATACGTTATGGCGGAAGTCCTGCTACACACAAAGCAACGCAACCAGCGGAACAGCGTTTTTATACTCAACATCTACAGTAATCCTAGGTACTCCCGACAGCAATTCCAGACGATACTCAAAAAAAGTCCGTCGACTTGGCCGGCACCCATCCCCTGGTTGTCGTTGGGGACTTCAACGCCACGTACGGACTATGGGGGTACGTCTACAACACGAGCAAGGGCCGGGATCTGTGGCGGACTGCCAACGAAATGGACCTCACGCTTATTACGGACAACGCGTTTCCAACCCGCATCGGTAACTCGGTGTGACGGGACACCACCCCCGATTTGGCGTTCGTGAAGAACGTTCAGGGAGCCGAGTGGAGTAACCCCGCAATGGATTTTGGAAGCGATCATTACGTGCTCGAGACGTGCTTCAAGGTTGCCCGAAGTAAATCCAGAGAGTTCCTGATCACAGATTGGGATCATTCTCGCAAGCTGCGCGGGAACGAAAGCAAACCGGCCCCCAAAAATCTGGAAGATTGGTGCAAACGAGTCAAGATTTGCGTGCAGTCCTCCACCAGGAAGATCATCACCGACCTGGAGGTAGAGAGGATGGACAGCAGGCTCGCGCACTTGACTGAGGCCAAGCAGGCGCTGCATCTCCAACGGAAAGGGCAAAGGTTCAACCGAAGATTAAGGAAGATCTCCGAGCTCAACAAGGCCATCGAAGATCACTCGCGGACCCTCTGCAAGCAGCAATAGGACGAGGTCTGCTATTCGATCGACGGGCAGATGCGCAACGGCCAGTCCTGGGGCATGCTCAAACATCTCGACGGGGGCAACACCAGATCTTATCAGAGACACACGGTCGCCAGAGCCCTGCACGAAGCTACCAGATCCTGCTCAGGGGACGAGCTGATTGCACAGCTCATAGAGAAGTACTTGCCCGTAAAGCATGGAGACGAGGAAGTCCGGCTCCCTGATTACGTCGGTCCGGCCAGTCCAGAGTTGGATGAAGCTTTTACCGAGGCAGAAATCAGGCAAGCCATTTATGCGCTCAACGGCAAGTCTGCGCCATGTCCCGATGGTATCACTAACAAGATGCTCCGGAACCGTTCAATCGAAAACCTGACGGAGAAGATCAACGAGACGTGTAAGAATGGCAGCGCCCCAGAAACGTGGAAGACCGCGAACACCATCTTAATACCGAAACCCGGCAAAGCTCCAAACGTGGAAAACATCCGACCCATCTCTCTCACATCCTGTGTTGGGAAGGTGGCGGAGCACGTCGTCCTCAACCGACTAAGCAGATACCTCGAAGAGAACAACGTCTACACGCCCAACATGACTGGCTTCCGCACCGGCCTCTCGACGCAGGACGCTATGAAGATGATGAAGCATCAAATCGACAGCAATACCAGGGACACCAGAGCCCTACTCGGGCTCGACCTAGAGAAGGCATTTGACAACGTTTCCCACGAACACATTCTGGCCACCATTGTGGACCTCGAACTGGGCCCCAGGCTTGTCCGTTCTTTCCTCACAGCAAGAAAAGCAAAGCTGCGGATCGGCGACTTTGTCTCTGACGAGGTCCTCCTGGGCCCACGGGGCACGCCACAAGGCTCGGTCATTTCGCTCACTTTATTCAATATCTGCGTGGTCGGCCTCTCGAGTAAGTTGGCCCAACTAGAAGGTATCAAACACATCGTCTACGCCGACGACATCACGATCTGGTGCACCGGCGGTAGTGAAGGGCAAGTGGAAAGCGCCATCAGGAAAGAAAGAGGGAGAAGACCAAAGGGATGGAAACCGGTCTCCGAAAGTGACATTCACCTGCTCACTCTAAGTGGTGACCCGATACCCAGGGTCGACACCATCAGAGTTCTGGGTATGTTTATCGAATCGGGTGGCGGCAATGGCACTGCGTTCCGCAAGATCGTTGCAAAGACCGACAACGCTTTCCGCCTTGTGCGAAGGGTCACAAATAGGAATCGCGGCCTCAAGGAGGAAGGACAACCTGCTTCGGCTCATCAACGCCTTTGTGCTTTGTCACTTCACCCATACGGCGGCCATGCAGAACTCGCTCAGGGCCCAAAGGGACAAGCTCAATGCCCTTATCAGAAAAATATTCAGGAGAGAACTTGGCCTGCCTGTCAGAATGCATACTGAGGACCTCCTCCGGCTCGGCATACACAACACCATGGAGGAGATAGCCGAGGCTCAGGAACGGGCCCGGCTAACTCGGCTGTCCGACACGCCAGCCGGCACGTGGATCCTTGAGGAGATCGGACTCGCCTCTACCAATAATCCGGCTTGCAACACTCAACTTCCTGTGGAAATAAGGGAGAAGCTCGTTGTCGCCCCGTTGCCCCGCAACGTCCACCCCGTGCACAACGCCGGTCGTCGCAAGGCAAGAGCGTCGGCTATACTAAGGCAAATCCAGAATGACAAAGTCGAAGCAAGTTTCGTAGACCCCGCCGCGTACCGCGACGGCAAGGCTTTTGCGGTTTCCGTAGTAGACACTGCGCAAAGTAATCAACTGTGCCTCGGTTCGGACGACGGATCTGGAAGCGGCCGAGCAAGTGGCCATAGCACTCGCTATGCAAGACGGTCGGAGAGACAGGGTGTATAGCGATTCGAAAGCGCGGCCGTCCGGGCATTCCAGAAAGGCCGGGTAGCCCGGCAAGTAGTTCAAATCCTGAAAGGCGCCGAACACGACGACAGCTGCACACATTCGATACATTGGTTTCCTGCCCATATCGGGAAGATCGAGGGGGTTCATCTGAACCTCAATGAGTCCGCCCATGAGGCTGCGCGTGGCTTTACCGACCGCGCTGCCCTCGGATCGGGCGCCTCTCCCCCCGGGCACAGAGACGCTCCAGCCACACAATGAAATTACTAAATTCTTTTACTTGGAGAGAAGGGTTTTCCCGCCGCCTCATTCCAAGCTAAGCAGGCCGCAAGGAGTCACGCATAGACTCTTGCAAACTAACCCCTACCCAAATCCTGCGTCCCTTAAGAACATGAACCCCGATATTTACCCTGATTATTCTTGCGCGGCCTGTGGAGAGCTTGCTACTTTGTGTCACATGCTCTGGGAATGCGGGTCGTTGGGCCCGAAGTTCACCAAGAAAGAGTGTGACGTGCTTCTGCGAAGTCCCGTCTTTGAGGACCAAATCCTGGCTGTCCAGCGCGCTCATGACTGGGCCTGCAGGCTAGACCTGTCGGTCCCCTCCTGGGATTAGCCGGGTGCGCGAGTTATCGCGCTTTGCTGGACCAAATAAAAAGTTTGTTCACTCACTCACTCACATTACATGTTCCTCTTTTCTATCCTCATCTTCTGGCTGTAGCTTCACAAATGATAACAGAGTATAATCCCGAATTACTAGGGTCAGCAATAATTAATGAAACAACACGCCATGTGCTTCAGTGACAGCACGAAAGTAAGCTTAAACAGCACTTCAATATGAAGCTTCCGACAAAGGGAACCCTGGAGTCGCTCAGTTGCAATTTCCAAGCATTATATTCATATTGGGGAACACGAAACTGTAGGCATTAGCGACCCAGAGTACGCACTTGGCAGGGCACTGAAAAAGCAGTTTCGTTGTCACTATAGTCTTCTAAGTCACAACACTTAGCAAACAAGCACATTTCACCATCCTCAGCGATTTTCAAACCTCAGTGATTGCGGGCACCACGCCACCCCAGAAACCCGCGCGTAAGCGCCTAGGTCCTAGCAGCGGCCGAAAAACTATAGCTCGACTTGGCGGCTTATACCAACGAAGTTTAAGTTTCGGAACAGATTAAATTCCGCCCGGAGTGCGCATTTCCCACTGGCACTCCAGTCGGCGCAGACATGCCGGAATGAAAACAACTGTTCGGTGCGTTTCTCTCTGGCCAGTTTGGCGCAATTAGCGCAGCGCTTCCATCACTGCTCAGAGTAATAAACAACGCAACTGTTCGAGCGTAGCGAGGTTCTTTGAATAGAGCGATACTATTAAAGACGTTATTTCTTAGTAAAGACTTATTTCTTATTAACATGCATGGAAGGTTTGCCACTTACTACACATCAGCAGGACCTCACGGCAGACAGCATGCGCTTCACTTTCGTTCCTCGCCCAATAAATGTTTTTGCCAATTCCTTGTGCGCTTGCTACTGCCACGGAAATACCTTCTGGTCAATTCACTAACACTCATTAAGGTAAGCTACAAGGTAACAACATGACCTGCTTTCGTGGACACACGAATCGGGCCCCTTTACTATACCAGCAGGCTTTCTTCCTCTGCATATGCACTTCAAGACTCTCATTGAATGAAAAATTTCTATTGTTTATGAAGTTTGCCTAACTGCGGCCAAAACCACATCTACAAGTGGCAGCCATTCATGCTTTAATTGCAAGCAATTCGGCCACTTTCCAGAGAGCTCAATGAAAGGACTTTGAAACTCGGAAATTATTATGTTTATTGGAGACCTCCTTGTATTCCTTCACTAAAGCTAGGTTGACGTACTATGCGATGCCAGTGCGACAACCGGCAGATTTTAGAACAATTCCATAGTGACTCGATGCGCAAACCTCCTGGAAGAAAATGCTTCCACTTCAGCATCTATTTTCTTATTGAGCCAACACACTGGGGTGATCGGCTATGGTCATGTAAGCCTTTCTTTTTTTTTCAAGTCATTTGAAGCTTGCTAGCGAAGTATCGCTAAAATGTGTTCTGGTACTAAGAAATGGTCCTGTAAGGCCGTGTAAGAAGGTCAAACGTGGGGCCCTTTTCAGAGGCCCGAGAAGAAAAAGTGCACATCTATCAATTCCATTCTACACATGAATTCTCGCGCTGAACGTTACATTCTCAGACTTTAGTGACACAGCACAGGGAAACTCGAGTCCTGGGAAGTCGCAGATATTTTGGAAATATTTTGCATCTGTCTTTGTGCGCGCACTTGAAAGACGTGCGCCTTACATGGCGTGGCGCGCTCGCGCTTGACAGGCTGTGGTCTTTCAACGCAACACAAAGGAACAACGTCTACAGCGCAGGCTTGCCAAGACGGATTACTTGTCAGTCGCTGGCTTTTCTTCTAAGCTCGGCAAGGCTCGCACTGTTAACCGCTGTCATTTCTTCGTTGCTCTCTTAACGAGGCCTCGGTGACGGAAAGGTCCAGCCGCAACTATAAAATGACCGTGTTTGCCCTTCCACAAAAAGGCAGGACGGCACGGTCCTTGCTTGTTCCTCATTGCTATGAAGTGTATAAGATGGCCCCGATGAGAAGCGAAGGCCATTCATCAAGGGTGCACGTTGCTTAGAGCAGCGTAGCATGCTATTATCGTTGAAGAGTACGGAACACTGATTTGCTGCACGGTCTAACTACGTGAAGGTTCAACAGGGTGTGACGTCTGGCAACCGGGTGTACCGTGGAACAAGAGCGTGTGTTCAATACTGAAGGAACCGAACAAGACGTCAGATTGTGGCGCAAGTGATGCCAGACAGAGTACGTGCAATTCCAATCGCAAGGACGACTACTGGATGTTCTTTTTTAGGGTCAAGAAACTCGGGCATAACACACAGAATTTGATTCGCTCCTCAGCCTCATTTGAGTTCAAGTCGTCCATACGGAACGTTACTAATTTTCGAGTACTTTTCGGATACTTTTGCAATATGAGTGAGGGCACAAATGAGGGGCCCTACTCCCTTTTCCAGCTTTCTTTGGCGTATATGGCTTCATGCTCTGCCGAGCGTGTACGCTGCGTGGCGTTGACACGAGAGTAGCTTTGATGCGTGAATTTTCAAATATGTTGTGTTTTCGCTTCTCGGTAATAAGTAAAAGACGACTGCGCCTGAACTGATAAGCGCGCTACTCTCACAACCCTGCTGTTGTAATATGCAGTCTTTTTAGAGGCGAAGCTCCTTAGGGCGTGGGTCTGTCCTTCCCTCGATGTTTGTAGCCACCTCTAGTTCATGAAGTGCTCACTAGATGCGTGATGGCGCTGCGGTGCTCGCTTCATTCAGATGTATGGGAACGCGTAGTACGGGAGTCTGTCCGTCCGTCAGTCTGTCTGTCTGTTTGTCCGTCCGTCCGTCCGTCTGTCCGAGCCCTGCGGTGCTGCTTAGCTAGTAGGTGAATTGATCAATAGATGGCGCGGAGGCGCTCGCTGCATGCTCAAGTGTGATAGGAGAGCGCTAGATGCATCCCAGGCAGCACAACAACATTGGACCGACCTTCGCGCAACGTTGGAAAACATTGGATACAATATTGGAACTACATTGGATCTCGGGGTCCATGCTACACTTTAGACTAGATTAGTCTAATGTGGGATACCAGTCGTATAACGTCGGAAAATTTGGAAAAGAATGGCTTTGGCCAACATTGTCCATCGTTTGTATTTTCAATGTTGGTAAGCTTGTATAAACAATGGCAGCTCGAACAGTTTTTTTCCAGCCTTTATTGATGGCTGTTCCATCATTTTTTGCCAGCATTCATCGTTGGATGACAAAGCATTTCTTTCCAGCCTTCTTTATTGGCTGATCCTATATTTCCCCACCTTTTTTATTGGCTATCATGCACGCACTTCAATTTGTTTTGCCGAGGCTTCTCGCTCTAGGCAAAAAGCAAGAAGTTCCAGTAAATTATGGGAGTAACAATAGCTTTATTTTGTACTTAGTATGCATGTATGTATTGCCAGCTTGGGAAATGAATTTTGTTATGTTCACCTTCGTGGTTATGACAATAGCATAAAACAGACATAAATGGTCAATGCACTCGTATGTTAATGCCCCGAAACGTATCTTTCTTACACATACACGCATACAAATAAGCAAAATGTCTTCTTTGTGACACATTTTATTCGTGACTTTAAGAGACATTTGAAGGGATTCAAAAGAAAGTTGTGATAAAATCAACAAATCAATATTCACTCTAAGTTTGAAGTCCACTGTATATGATCAGGCTCGAGAAAACTAAACGCATAAGCACCAAAAGCAAAACAAAGAGGCACAAGAAAACGTACGCCTAAAACTATGCGACACGTTATGGTTTACATGCTTATTAAATGGTGGAGCAGCTGAAGCTTGAAAGGTTCTTTAAACAATGGCACGAAACAGCTGAATTATATAAATTAAACACTTCCTCAAGTAAAACAACAAAAGTGAATGTTAGGATTTAAGTGAATGTTAGGGTACGGTGATCAGTTTCAGCATGCAGAATCCGGAACGGAGGGTATGTGGGGACAAACTGACGACTTCTAAAGAACCGAAAACCAGGAACAAGAAATGACCGTTAGAGAGCAAAAGGAAAACATGTGTTTCACGCATGACAAAAAACAAACATGAAAGTCACACAAAACAAAACAGCTTTGCTAGGAGCGATTACTTCATCTGCCGCGATGTATACAACAAAGCCCACCACGTGTGTATTTACAAATAGACAAATCTAAAGAAAATATGCAGTAATACATGCTATAATAAACCCGACACACACGAAAATGAGGGAATGGGCTCAACGGAACACACAATGAGTAAAATAACGAATGGCTAAAATCGGTACAACGCTTTCAGGAACACCTTTAGAACTGTCGGAACACGTTGAGGCTTATCTGTTGAGTTCAGCTATAATGTCCGGTCCAAAGAAGCGCAGGGCTGCCACTTTCTCACTATGCTGAAGTTCGCAGTCGCGAGTCCCTGTCCGTAGTCCACTTAGGGGTCCTTACTTCGTAAACTTGCCAGTCTCAGCAGATATCCGATGCCCGTGCGACACAACGTGTACATCCGAAAAACCTCTGCCCAGTGAAAGCCGCTTCGCTTGCCCCCCTCACCCCCGGCTCGCTGCGAAGAAACATGTCAAACAGGTATCCGAAGCAAAACGGATTAGTGGAGCCCCCCCCGCTGCCGCGACACACTTCCATGTTCGGCAGCCTGCTGTACCTGCTGCTCCAGGTAGAATGTGAACAAAGGCTTTTCTTCACCTTCCAACGTTTTGCACATACCGTATTTGCTCATGCACAACTTATACCGTGCTTACTCGCACATACCACGTAACTCGTGTTTTCTTTTTCTTCATGAATCTAGAAGTTCTAGAAGGTGCGCAAATTACATGGGAATTTCGCAAATACTTCCCAAACATCGTGTAAGGAATCTTGACTCGTGCTGAGCTGAGATGTATCAAATGAAAAAAAACGAAGGTAGCTTTCACTCAAAATAGCGCGTACTTTAACAGCCACATTCATCCGTGGGCTACATTCAAGCATTAGCGGATTTGCGACTCGGGAATTCTCGTCACTGGTGCTGTCAGCAGCGTCTCGGAACTCCAGTATCAAGCGTGACTCATATTCACGTGTCGAGATCTTCGTGGCGGCACGGCTCTCAGTTAACCAGCAAACGCTATGTTGAATTTGTTTTGTAGTTATCGCCAACATGTCGCTACTAAACAATCAAAATGCGATCGGCTATGGCGAAGCCTGGGCTACCACCGAACACGCAATACTGATAAAGGACAGCACTAGCCTGCGCCACGTGGCCCTGGGTGTCATGGGGAGAGCATGGAAGTAAAAAATTGCAGCATATCCACGGAGTGAATGATGATGAGTGGGCAAAGCTCGGGATGTTCATCGTAGATCGTGCCGAGTTCGGGATTAATTTAGTTAACGCGCACGCTACGAATCCTCGCGGTTCAACTATGCACAAGTGAAATCTCCCACCGGCACTTCATTGCAAGTCAAGATCCAGTGCCTATATACGGGTTGCCGGTCAACGCTTCTCCAACGCGAGCAGTCGGCATTTCTCAATCAAGAAACTCGCTAAGAGACGCTGCCTGCGCCAACGTTGTCTCTGGCGGGTGAGAGCGCGTTCTCCTTCTTTGCGAGCTGGTACAGCGTTCCTCTAAGAAAGAGCGTTTCCATAGCCAACGCGCGCCTTTCGCTCTCTCTGTCTCTCTCTCTCTCTCGCAAGACAGCACGCGGGTTACGCCTGACGCCTGACGACTGACACGTGACAAGGTTAGACTAAGAGGAGCTTCGCGCCTAATATTTTTGCGTAAACCGTACGTAAAGTTGGGAGTGCAGAAATTACGCGTGGGCGCTAATTATGCGACTGCACATGGTACGTACATATATATTAACGTTATTTCAAATGAAAAAGAAATGATTGCTTCCAATATGTCGGTTGTACTTCCCAATGTGAACAACATAGGCGCGACAATATTTACGTCTGGACAGTATTACCTCGCAAGCAGCGTTGCTGTACTGTATTGCGCAACCAGATAGAATGTCTGGACAGTACACACAGCCTACTTCTATTATTTTGCAAATATTGCTATGACAACAGATAAAGTGACCTGCCTCACGTGTGCTCGGAAGCCACTAACATGCTGTTGGGCATTTTTCACCATGTCATGGCATTGTAGATGTAGTTTGCTCAGTTCCAATGTGCAAGTCCTAGCATACTTCACACACACTTAGCTAGAACTTGCGCAAATAAACAATTGCGTAAATTATAGAGATAATTTTTTTCTGCTGCACTGAATACAAACACAATGACTTTTCTGAACTCATTCGCGGCACCGAGTCGGCTAGTGGTCCCTTCATATTGGTAAAACTGGAAATATATCATGTGTACTTGCCTCCCGATATCTCACGTGTACTTGCCAATGTTACCAACATTGATGCTACTAACTCTTGTGTGCGGACAATATTGTCCGACACAGAACATTGGAAGTCCAACATTGGCGATGCAGTGAGATTGGTTGCACGATACATACAGCCTACCGCCATTACATAACCAATATTGATAGGACTATGTGGTAACTGACCCATCATTACCATCGTTGTGGACTGGCCCCACCAATAATGTATGCTGAGTGGCAACTATGGCCCACTTTTTCCTTCTTTACAGGATGGAAGAACCCTTATTGCAAATTGAATGGTTACGATGGGCCATTGTTGGAGGCCTTAGTGGATGGCATTTCCAATGCTGGCTTATGAGTGGTATCACAGGGCCTTCATTGGACCTCCGTAAGCCAACAAAAAACAATATTGCCCCGAGCATCTGTGCTGCCTGGGTGGCGACACACAGTGTTTGTCACGTCTTTGACGATGTACTGGGCAAGATTCACGGAAGATTCACGGTTTTTACCGGTGAAGCTCCGGAGCTTCGCCCACTCATCATCATTCACTCCGTGGACATGCGGGGATCAGCGTAACCGTTCCCTTACGTTAGGGCCCGCCCTTCGCAGGCCAAGCTGCTCGTCCCTCGACATGCCCTGCCTGGGGCAATCACGCGTATAAAATGGTCTATCCATGCTATTCCCCAAAGTTATCTTGGCCTTTTAAGTTCCCGCCAAAATCATGTAACAAAATGACGAGATATCACGTGACGTGTTTCGGCCAAAATCACGCAATGCAATGTCACGTGACGTGTTCCTTCCAAAATATCACATGTCTATCAAGCGACCCGTTTGAGTAAACTCAACTTCGCTGTTATCTGGCCTTGGGCGACCTAGCGGAAGTCTTGTTTTCATTTCTTTCTAAATACGGGCAAGCAACTTCCCTACCGTGCTCGCACCAGGGTTGATCAAAAAGTCGACACACCGTAGACGACACGCGCTTTATTCTGGGACAGCATTCTATTTTAAAGTATCTGCGCTGGCTTCAAGAAAGCTACCACAAGAATACCAGCTGCGAGCTAACACAGGCTGCGGAATGGCTACAGTCGAGGATGCCGATAAGAGAGCTAAATGGGCCCAGATAAGGCCGGCTTCGAAGAGAAGATACGCTCGAGCAGAAGTCGATGGCTGGCGACACAATAGGGCGACTGCGACGTTTGCCCATTCAAAGGCTGCTGAAGAGAAAAAATTGAAACGATGCCCACCATGCTTCGAGCCCTGCAACACTTGATTCGTGCGGTGAACCGTGCGAGCGAATGCAGGGAGCTCCGCCAGTTTCAACAAGCGACGTCGCCTTTGCTTGAACTGAAAACAAAGCTTATCAGACGATCTTCATGACAATTCTCACTCGTCGGTTCCCCAAGTGACGCTGAAAGAAGAGCTTTCCAGATGAACAGCTTTCCCAGCCACGACGACAGATCCTATGGTTGTTGCACGTTACACTGGTATAGTTGATTTAATGCACTTTTTACGAATTTGGCCACAGCGCTGCCGTGCAAGAAATGCGACATAATAGGTCGCCGCCACTAACTTTCCTAGACACTTTTACAAAGTGACGAGACATGCAGGGAGAAGGCGCGCTCACCACCGCGATGGAAAAAACACGCTAAGCGCGCCTATCTTATCGAGCAGCACAAACACTCTTGCGTGGCGGAAACACTGCCGAGGCGAGCGTGTCCATCAGGAACACACTTTGACAGACGACGCATGCCTCTCTTATAAGTCGCTTCTTAATGCTGTACTTTACCTTAAGCAAACCAGCAGTGCCCAGCTGGTGATGCCGCACGCAATCGAGAAGCTGAGCAGGCTGCATACATTTTTCCCGGCGTGCAAGCTGCGGGGAACAACGGAAAGAAGGTTCATTTGGCAGAACCTTGGGCGTGTTTGTATGGCTCCATGCAGATACTTTGGAGCGCAAAAAAGAAAAAAGAAAAAGCAAGCAAGCAAACAGAGTTGAACCTCACAGGACGACCCGTCACTTCAAATTAAAGTTTATCCTTATAGACAACCACCGTTATCGACTATTCAACAACACGTCTTGTTAGGAGTGAGCGCTCGTGCTGTGCGGTCACCTTTCTGGTGTCCTTGTATTTTCGCGCTTCTAAGAAACTTGGACACTCATTTCCTTCGATGCGGCCATGATTTGCAAATCTTTGTGAATTTAGTCGAGGACAGCAACGCATGCAGGACGGGCGGACGGATTTTGTGTTCTTGCATATAGACTACCGTTCTCTGCGTTAGCGTGACGATTGTTTCAGCACTCGACTCAAAATGAGTCCATACTGGCCTGGCGCTCCTTGTGAGAATTATATATAAAGCCGGCCTCGAAAATACAGGTCGTTGTAAGCAGAGAGAACGATAACTGAAAACCCCGCTTCGACTGTTCAATACAGGATGGATGGATGAATGGGTGTCCGCTTTATGACGGGGCATTAGGGTTAATGTGCCTGTTTCCCAAGGGGAACGTATAGTAGTGCCTCTACGGGGCTCTACCTTTATTCTTTCCTCTACAAACGCTCGTTTTCCCGAATTACATTTATAACAGCTACATTTGTCTAACAGCTACATTTCATTAATTTCGTGCAATTGCTTTCTATATGACCTGAACATTCTGTGATGTTCTTGTCACTTGTTATTCCTTGTTCTTAATTGAGTTTTTTTATTTTATTAGCATAGGAGGTCCCGCTTGCGGTTTGTAACCTTGGGACCTCCTCCTGCATATTTACCTGCATTGTATTACATTTTTTGACACGACTAATAAATACTGATTGATTCATTGATTGATTCGGCGAAAAATTATTCTTTGCACCTACCTGTTTAACTTTTACCGTTCCACTGTGAGGTAACAATGTTATTCGGACTACCTTGAGTTTCTATGTGCTCCATACCTTTGCGCCAACAGTACCCTAAGCGCCTTTCACTTATCTCTATCGCCGACATGTTCAGCTTTCCCGTGCTATCCCTGAAAACCATGGCATCCTGCAGGCTAGTGTCCACACATACACCTGGGTGGATATCTGTACATTCAATAAAAATATGATCTGTCGTTTCCCTAGCTTTTCCACAGCACGTACATGTCATCATCATCATCATCCTATTGACGTCCACTGCATGACGAAGGCCTCTGCCAACGATTTCCAATCCACCCTATCCTGAGCGAGTTGGTTCCACTTTATGCACGCAAACTTTAGTTTCATTCCTCCATCTAACCTTTTGCCTGCCTCTGTAGCGTTTTCCCTCTTTGGTATCCATTCCGTCTTTATTACTGTCCACCTGTTGTCCTTCCTCCTCATGACATGGCCTGTCCAGGTCCACTTCTTTCTTTTAATTGATAAGTATCAGCTACTCCTGTGTGTTCCCTGGTCCATTCCGCTGATTTTTATCTCTTCACGTTACACCAATCATTTTCCATTGCACCTTCCGCGCCCTTAGTTTCATCTCTACTTTTTTTATCCTCCACATTTCTGCACCGTACGTTAGTACTGGGAGAATGCAGTTATTAAATACTTTTCACTTTAGTGAGAGCGGTAAGTCTCCAGTCACGGTTTCGTAATCCCATCCGAATACGCTCCAGCCCATCCTTATTCTACGGGGAATTTCTTTTGCTGGGTAGGAGTTCCTGTTAGTAACTGTCCCGGGTATACGTATTCGCTTACACATTCTAAGGGTTCACTGTTAATTTTAAATTCCTGTTCGTTAGCTAGGCTATTGAGCAAAACTTTGGTCTTTTGCCTATTCATCTTTAGTCCAGCTTTAATACTTTCGCTGTTTAGGTCGTCAATCATGTTTTGTAGTTCGTCTCCATCATTGCTAAAGAGCACAATGTCGTCTGCAAATCTTAAATTGCTTAGATATTCTCCGTTTATTCGAATTCCCTTTTCTTCCCAGTCTACACGTTTAAACACTTCCTCTAAACACTCAATGAATAGCATTGGGGAGATCGTATCTCCTTGTCTGACACCTCTCCCGATCGGGATTTGTCTGCTTCTCTCACATAGGAGTAGTGTGGTTGCGCAATCTTTGTATATGTTGTTTATGGTTTGCATGTATATGTCAGGCACCCCTTATCGACGTAAAGCTTCTAGAACTGCTTGTATTTCTATGGAGCGCTTTCTCGTAGTGTATAAACGCCATATAAAAGGGCTTGTTATATTCAGCGTACTTCTAAATTACTACGTTGAGAGCATGGCTGTGGTCCATTGTTGAGTAACCTTTCCTAAAACCAGCTTGTTCTCTTGGTTGGTTAAAGTCGAGTGTTTCTCTTATCCTAGTAGAAATTACTTTCGTAAATAGGTTGTATATTGCTGGCAGTAGGCTACTTGGTCTGCAATTCTTTAGCTCCTTTATGTCATCTTTCTTGTGGATTAGGATTATATTAGCATTTTCAAACTGCGCGGTGCGCTAGATGTCTTGATACATCTCGTGAAGAGCGATGCAAGTTTCTCAAGTATAATGTCTCCTCCGTCTTTGATCAAGCCGGCTGTTATGCCGTCTTCACCTGCTGCTTTACCGCGAGACATCTATTTTGCAGCTTTTTGACCTTGTCAGCGGTTATACATAGAATTTCAGTGTCCTCCTCTGATTCTATTTCTATTAAAATTGTATGGTCTGTCTAAGAGCTGTAGAGTTCAGAGTAGAAATCTTCTACTACCTTTACTATTTCGTTGAAATTGTTGATAGCGTTACCTTGTTTATCTTTTAGCGCATGCATTTTGTATTGTCGTAAGTGCAGTTTCTTTTTGACCGATTTAATCCTGATGCCTTTCTCTACTGTTTTCTCTATTTCTCTTATGTTCAAGTTTCTTAGATCTCTTGCCTGGCTTTACTGATAAAGTTTGATAGTTCTGCTAATTCAATGATATTTCTTGATGAAGTTACTTTCATGTGTCGGCGTTTTTTTATTTAGTCTTTGGCAGATTGGGACAACTTACTCGTTACTTGATTTGTTGCTTTACCCCCGACTTCTATCGCTGTTTCAATGATTGTTTTCAATCATTGAAATGATTTCAATGCCCGTGTCTGTGCTCTTCCTTGTCCTGTGTCCTGCGCTGTTTTCGTCTTCTTGCATCATGAACCAACCAGCCCAAATGCGTGCCCTTCTAGTATATGCGAACGTAAATCGAGAGGTCTATTTATAGGTTTTGGTGTTAAACGCATATTTGATACTCACAAGCATTTGTGAATGTGAGTGACTTTCTATTTGCACATCTGAAGCACACTATTTTGAGTGCTCATTGCAAGACCCATTATGTGTTGCACTTGTCATAGACTATGGTCGCTGCAGACATGTCGGGTGGGTTCTCCCTGTCTAGAAGTGTTTCTTTTCATGCTTGTCAGCTCCAGATAATCTGCTGCTGGTTCAAATTCGCAAATGCAGGCTGCATGCTTTGTATTAAAGGTAATTTCGCCTCACAATTATATGACCCTATATATCTCAATTTTAAAATCATATATAACGCAAATGTAACGACACGTTCCAGTTTCTGAAATGTAGCTGGAACGCGTTCATTTCTGATTAAAGAACTTGTAACGGGAACTCGTTACAAAAATGGGAAGGAACGAGGAACAAGTTTTCGTTCCTGTTTTGGAGGAACGTGTACGACACTGCTTCTACGGCGTATGTCTTGGCTAGGATTTCGTCTCTCGTCACGGCCATGACCCGACCGGGACTACAGGCGAATGCGCACTAGTTTTGAACCTTTCTGCAGAAAAATAAATGTCACCATCAACCACTAACAACGTCACGTACAACGAATGCACCAACCACAGACGCGGATGACGGAGAAAAAGAAGGAGTACGCGCGAGGGTGAGGAGGATGGCGCAGAGAACAATGAGTGTCGCTACCTCGAAACTTGTTTATCTAGGGATCTTACTCTGCCGCAGCTAGTCTGCCGCGGTGGTGTAGTGGTTACGGTACTCGGCTGCCACCCAAAAAACGCGGGTTCGATCCTGGCCGCGGCGGTCGCATTTTCGATGGAGGCGAAAATGCCAGAGACCCGTGTACTGTGCGTTGTCAGTGCACGTTAAAGAACCCCAGGTGGTCTAAATTTCCGGAGCCCTCCACTACGGCCTCTCCCTCTATCTCTTTCACTCCCTTTCCCCTACCCCTACGGACGCTTAGCCGTGCTCCCTACATGGGCTGCAGAAATTAGCGTCCTTTCCTAACCGAACCACAACCCCGCCTCCTGCAGCTACGTGCAGCCGCGTGCCACCGCGTCGCCGCGTTTCTTCGCTGGGTTGGCGAAAGCGCGTTCCCAGCTGCGTGGCGTCGCCATTGCAGCACTAGGCGCACGAAAGCGCCAGCTATCCCATCGTTCCTCACCGCCATGCGTGCCGAGTTCAATCTCGAATTGAAGACACCCACTGAGGACATCACGACGTCGAGATGTACGTCCATCGATCTCGCATTCACCACCGATCCATTCATTGAGCGAGATGTTATGTATGTATCCACCTCGGATCACAAGGCCATGGTAGTGTCTCGTGCCCAAGTACGCCGTCACCGGAACGATATGAGGGTGACGACACTGGTGACTGTCTAATGACCCACGACGCCGCGTCGGTGGTACTGCGTACACTGCCTGGACGACAAAATACAAGAGGGCCACGTGAAGTGTCGACAACACTTAGATGGCATCAAATCATCTAAATAAGCACAATCCTCCCTCCCACATTGTGAAATGTTGAGGCCCGTGTGCTGTGCGATGTCAGTGCACGTTAAAGAACCCCA
The DNA here is from genome assembly GCA_013339685.2 of Hyalomma asiaticum. NCBI lineage: Eukaryota > Metazoa > Arthropoda > Arachnida > Ixodida > Ixodidae > Hyalomma > Hyalomma asiaticum. Next base: position 34,413 of record JABSTT010002445.1, read on the forward strand.
GGTGGTCGAAATTTCCGGAGACCTCCACTACGGCGTCTCTCATAATCAGAGCTGGTTTTGGGACGTTAAACCCCACAAATCAAATCAATCAATCCCTCCCACATTGCCTCATTTAACACAACTCGGCAACACCAGTTTGCAGCAACCCTCCGCAACAACAATCTAGCCAAAAGAAAGGCTTTCGCGTTCTCATAAGAATATGCTTATGAGATTGTTCAACTTTTTATCACAACAAACATGCGACGTATGTTGCATTTTCCCGACGCTGCACCATGAAGAAACGTTCATAAGAACTAGATTCTGTGTATATTCCATCAAGAACATCACGCACGCACTGATCCGTGCGCAATCACTGAATAACTAAAAAAAAATTGTGCGCTCCGTTTATACCGGCTGCGTTTTTATTGGCTGTTTTTAATGCGAATATATGCGATCGGTAAATCTAAATATTCGCGGCCAAGCTTCGGCCGTCCATTGGCGCGCTCATTACCTGGGTCAATTCGCAGAATCGCAATGCACCCGTCACTTCGGTGCCCTTCAGCAGCTTTCCAAGCGGCGCTGGTGTTCCTCAAAAGACCCGTATTTTCTGCCTGTCCCTGCAAAAGAAAGCTGGTCGAGGCGACCTTTTTCTTATTTTCTCGGGAACCAACTGAGTTCCCTCCACCCTTTCCTAAGGTAAAGGCACTGGCAATAAGTCCTTTGACAGACGTATCTGCTACGTACACTAATCCAGCACTCAGCAGGACGTGTGCTCACATAGTGCGGCTCAAGTATAGCGTATCAGCGGTCAAATTACACCGGTCGCACACTCTTAAAGGCGACAGCACAATTTTGGCGAGACGTGCTTAGCCCACGTGTCCACGCATTCCTTCTTCCCGGAAAAGATCAAGCACGAAAGTGCGAAACATCGAGGAATGAGAGGTGGAAAACGACGCTTCTGGCGCGCATTTTTAATCACACTGGCAAATAACGTATTGTACGAGTTTATCTTACACATTCTACGCTCGGGCTTCCTCCACAACCTAGGAACGTTTCCTGATCAGAAGCACGCATCGCAGAAAGAGAAATTTCGGCGTCTTATTTCCGTTGCGAAGATGAATAGGCTTCGTCGATGCGTTCTCATCTGGTAGCTCCAATGACCATTCGTCGCGTTTGTATGTCGCGTTTTCCTTGGTCATAAAGCACTATCGGTGACAGAGATCTCCTATAGCTGGACGATTCCGCGACTGCGTCCCGAAAAACATGGCGGATGCGCCCATTGCTCCTAGGCCACAATGCATCACGTATTGTGCGAAATGAAATCCCGGAGCTTTTAGGGGCGAAGCTCCTCTTAGTCTAACCTTGTCCCGCGTCAGAATGATTGATTGATTGATTGTGGTTCGGTTAGGAAGGGACGCTAATTTCTGCAGCCCATGTAGGCAGCACGGCTAAGCGTCCGTAGGGGTAGGGGAAAGGGAGTGAAAGAGATAGAGAGGAGATAGGCCGTAGTGGAGGGCTCCGGAAATTTAGACCACCTGGGGTTCTTTAACGTGCACTGACAACGTACAGTACACAGGCCTCTGGCATTTTCGCCTCCATCGAAAATGCGACTGATGGAGGCGAAAATGCCAGAGGCCCGTGTACTGCGCGTCTATATGCAGTGTCTACACACACACACACACATATATATATATATATATATATATATATATATATATATATATATATATATATATATATATATATATATATATATATATATGGGTGGCCGGTGAACGGTTCCCCAGCGCGAGCAGTCGGTATTTTTATATCAAGAAACTCGCTAGAAGACGCTGCCTGCGTCAAACTTCTCTCTCGCGGGTGAGGGCGCGTTCTCCTTCTTTGCGAGCTCGTAGAGCGTTCATCTAAGAAGAGCGTTTCCATAGTCAACGCGCGCCTTTCGCCCTCTCTGTCTCTCTCTCTTTCACAAGACAGCAGATGGAAGAGTGAGAGAGCTCGCGCGCCGGGAGGCACGCGCCGAGGGCGAGCGCGAGCCTCCCGGCGTCGCATGGCGTTGCATGGTATTGTGAGTGGTGTAGGTTACACGATACGCGTGACAACCGACCCACAGCTTAAGGAGCTTCGCCCCTAAAAAGTAATTTGGTTTGTAGTGCAGTACATGCATAAAATCGCGCATAATAATACGAGAAAGATTCCCGATCGCGTAGGTGTATCTGTAGCGTTCAGTGCCCCCAGAAAGCCAACTGACCTTAGGAACACATTGTCCCGATAAAAAAAAAGCTTTGCTCACTTGCCCAAAGCAGCATCGTGCGCATAACGCTGTGTGCAATATTTGCTGAGCGGTGGCGATTTGCATGTTGGACCAGGTGCCTGAACGTTCGGTTGAGAGAGAACCGCAAGGACTGTCATCTTGCCATGCACTGTGGCACGTGCGGATGTCAGCTTCAATTTGAAGATGCTCATATGGCCGTCAAGAGCAAAGCAATTATTGCACGTGAAATTATCGGTACAGAAATGATAGATCGTTTTAAAGCACACGTTGTGTGAGCATGCGTTTCCAAATAGTGCAGTGTCATGCACTCACCCCATTCCCTCGTGTACTACACGAGTCTTGAATATTCAGCGCTACTTTTTAGACGCAGACACTACAGTAAACACACAGGACGGGCGCTGTGTGACCGACTAGCCCAGCAACGTGTTTTACACGAGTCTTTCACTGCACAAGTCTTCGCTGCCGACTCAAATGAACGTTTTTCTCAAGTTGGCACGCGTGTCGTCTCGCTCCTTTCGTCCCTGTCTTAGTGTGCGTCATTGCTCGTACGATTATGTACCAACAAGCCCAAGATGCGTTCTAGTTGAGCCACTTGGGTGGACCGTCTGTAGGTCTCCTGTGACGTCTTGATGATCGGCCCCGTTAAAATTGCAAGTTAGAACGCCCCCAAGTGCTACGCTGGCGTGTGTTCAGGTCAGATGGGCAAACGTTGTCTTAGAGGCTCCTGCACTGTTTCCAAAACAACCCTGTTAACGCTCGCCACGCTCGGAGCAACGCTATCCTTTGAGGTTACCTACGAATCTTGTGGCTTCGCTAATGACAGAAAATTTGTACAAAGCAGCGCGGATGACACACCAAGTTACGCTAGTTAAACATCGGCAGCAACCACCCACCTGCGACGTTGAGCAGCGTGTTGTTGAGAACCAGTGGCCACGCAGCCGTCTCTCGGCTCACGGCGAACTGGTCGAGCATGCCGAAGAAAAGAAGGCCGACACCTTACTCGAGGCGTGCATGAACACGTTCACACCACCG
>JABSTT010002446.1:0-41180 GCA_013339685.2 Hyalomma asiaticum
GTTCGCTTTCGTGACCTCAGTAGAAGGACCCCTTCACTGTTCACAGCAACGAGCGTTTCCGTATACGAGCAAGGAAATCCTGCAAATCCCACGCAGTGTGGGAGCAGGTATCATGAGAAGCAGTCGGCGGGGCAGCTTGCTTGGCACTCAGCCAAGTGTGGCGACAGCAGGGAATGTCTGTGTAATGTACATGAGTACCAGCTCATTTCAGTGTCTGTTACAGTACCAACTATTTTTCAGTGTCTGTTACAGGGCCGTCATTCAAGCGTCACCGGCGCGAAGTCCGCGAAGGGAATGACAGCAGTTTCGGCCGTTCCGTGCGCAAGCAGACACAGTGAAAGGATCGGAGTCGTGTTTCGGAGAACAAAACAATACAGTTTAATCTATAGTGGCACAAGGAATACAAGGCAAAGACACTGCAACCGACTAACATTTAAGCACTTAATAGCGACGAAAGAGCTTCACGAAACAAGAGCATGGGAAAATGACAAGCAACTGAAGAAACTAAGCAACTAACAAACAGAAAGTAGGGCAATGCGAACAATATACAGGAATCTAATTTACAACAGCTAATGAAAGTTCAGGAAGAAAGTTCAGGGGTATAAACAGGTGATGGCGTACGTGAAGATGATCGGCACCGTTGAAGGTTCCTCGACCATCGGGTGCGAGAAGTCCGTAGTTCTGGCACAGCTTCGATGTCGAAGGAGTTGAAGCGCTGATGTTTCCGGGGAGCTAGTGCTTGAAGGCAATCTCGAGCAGTTTGAGCTAACTCGGGACGAAGTCCCGATGCCTACGTTGCAGACGGTAAGCTCGCGTCTCAACTAGACAAAACGGCTAAGTTTAGGTGGCCAGCCGGTACAAAGCCACGCTAACTTTCAGACGTGATACGCGATGACCTGCTGCTATGCTATGTCAGGCAAACGACCAGAACCCTGTGCCCATCAGTAGACCTTTCCACCGGCACTCTCGCACCGGCGAGCCGGAACCTACTTTGTCGTGTGCGAGCGCGCGGGAGAGAGCTCTCCGGGCCGCGCCCCCCATCTTTTGGCTGTTTGTTGCGCCGAGCCGCCCATACGTTTTGCCGTGCTTGCACGGTGCGCGCGCTGTTTTTCGCTCACTAGAGCACTTTATAATGTCCTTTAGGAACAGCCCGTCGATCGACAGGGAATCACACTATATTGTTTACGGTTGCACCTACAACAACAAGAAAAGAAATGCTACACCTAAACAGCTGTGCAGCAGGCACAACGTTGCGCAGGAGGAGTGCGGCGGCGCACTCACCGTACTCGTGACATAACGCCGCACCGCTCATGTACCCACGCGGTCTAACGCTGGTGTCGCCAACACCGCCTCAATCCTAGTCAGTGCCGTTCTTAGCGTATGGTACGAAGTTCCCAGATTTCTCCTTTAGTTCTCTCGCCCTACTCGATTAGGTTCAACCATGAGAGCTAAACGCGGTTCAAGGTACTAGAAAAGCTTTTAAGTACCAAAAAGGGTTTTAGTACGGACATTCTTTTTTTCTTTTTTACGGGCGAAGCTCCTTCAGGCGTAGGCTTGTCTGCCGTAGTTGTCTGTCGTAGCCACCTCTAGTACGCGAAATGTTCACTAGATGGCGCTCGCAGCGCTAGTACTCGAATTGATCACTAGATGGCGTGGAGGTGCGCACTGCGTTTGAGATGCGTGCTCTAGTGTGATAGGAGACAGACAGACGGACGGATGGAGAGACAGACAGACAGACAGACAGACGGACAGACTGACAAACAGAAAGACAGACAGACAGACGGAGGGACGGACGGGCCCATGGACAGACGTACAGACAGACAGACAGACAGACAGACAGACAGACAGACAGACAGACAGACAGACAGACAGACAGACAGACAGATACCGCTAGAGGCACACCACAGCTCCAATCTCATTGGATGGGGAGATCGAGATTTGATTGATTGATAACTTTATTGGGCTATATACAGTGTGCCCTCGCTTGTGAGCTTCACCACCAATGTGAGCTTCAGCACCCTGATCGTTCGAGATGTTTCGACGCGTGTTAGCGTGGTGGGGAGACCGCTAGGGGGCGAGCGCCATAAAAAATGCGCTCGCTCTTGGCGCGCTTCCTCTTTCGCTCGGAGTCGCTGCGCAATGAGTGATGAAGACAAGGCGGAGGAGCGTAGGGCTCGGAAAGCTGCTGCAGCGCTGCAGCTTTCCGGGTACTGGGCAAGATTTACGGAAGATTCACGGTTTTACCGATGAACCTCCGGAGCTTCGCCCACTCATCATCATTCACTCCGTGGATATGCTGTGATTTTTTTTTCTTTTGGTTGCTCTTGTCCTTGCCGCTGTATGCCTCCGGCCTACGAGCTTTTCACTTCCTTATTGACTTTCAGTCTGTAGCAGTAGCGAAAAAACGGTCTGTCTTCTCATTCTTATGTGAGTCGCTGTACGCACATTCCCGGAACCTTTGTCGTTTGAGAGAGAGAAATAACATTTATTTACACATCCGGCGTGTGGGAAGTCCCCGGCCTCGCAGGACGCGGATGTTCCCTATCTTAAGACTACGGCTATTAGAGTCCGATAATCTCAGAGCCTAGACCTCGAGGATGTTGTGCTCCAACTAGGCGACAGGTACTCGGGTGCCTCCGCGCCCGTTAGACGGGTCGTCGGATCCTTTTCTCCGTTGCTTCACCAAAGCCTCCTCAAGCCGCTGGATGGCCCTTCGTTTGTCGTTTGAGGCTCTGCGCTTCTCTCTCAGCAGTCCCAATTTTGTCTTTCTAGTGTGTGCTGGTACTTTTCTTTTATATACATACTTTAGGGACGAAGGCATTTACTCTCGCGTGTTTAAAAGGTCATCCACCTAGCTAATAGAAAAATCATGCAGAGCGAACAAGCGTGCGCGTCGGTCCTGCACAGAGCAAACCGGGCGGGCGTGTTTTGTTGAACGGCAAACATGCTTCAGCACCTCCCGTGACGCGGTCGCTTCCCTCAAAAGAAAAAAAAAACAAAAAAGGGAGAGGGGGGGGGGGCTCGACGGAAGTCGATAATGAACCAATCTGCGAAAACGGGCCTGAATGAATGCCATGACTGCGAGAAATGGGAAACCGGATCAGAACAAGAAAAGTCCAGGTCACGCACTGGGAGCCGATGTTATGCGAGGGTGACAGCGAGGTTTGCATGTATTAGCAAGCGCTATTCATTATTGAGAAAGTCGGCACACAATAGCCGACAGTCAACCAAGGTGAAGGAACTCTAGCCAAGACTAGCTACCTAGCGCTGGTTTTAATTGAGTGAACGCCGCACATATGCCATGGCTTATACATCATGCCACAACATTTTTACGATGTTATGCACAGAGATATACGTGCGGCATTTACTGACTGACATTATCCAACCTCGTTAATGTTTACTTGTCTTAGTATCAGTGTCCGAACGCCGTTGCACTATTTCTTGAGTTTGTATTCAAGTTCAGTCATGATGATGTCGAGTCACGATCATGTCATGTCATGAACATGATTATAGCATATCACATCCCTCGAGCTGTACCTTTCCTTTGAAACCCATCTTAAAACCCCCTTTAAGCTTTCATGTTGAGTCATAATCATGTCCGGCCATGATCATATCATGTCATGAAAATGACTCTAACTCATATCCCATCTTCACCTGTGCCTTTCGTTTTACAATTTGTATCGACCCCCTTTCATAGCTTTTTGCATAATGACGCTCATGTCATGTCATGTAATTGATGTCATGAACATGACTAACTCATAACGCGTCTCTCGATCTATATCCTTCGTTTGAAAGCCATCTTGACCGCTTTTCGTTAATTTTTGCTTCGTCATGCTCTTGTCATATGTATTTTATTTCAAGAACATGACTAACTCATATCGCGTCTCTCGACCTATATCTGTCGTTTGAAACCCATCTTGACGTCCTTCCTTTACAATTATTTTTGCAGTCATGTGCATGACATGAGCATGTCATGTCGTGTCATCAACGTGATTGTAAGGGTCGTCGGAAAGAGACGGAGATTACAGTGCGTCGAGGAGGTCAAGTAGGCGCCGACGCTGTAAGGGTCGTCGGAAAGAGACGGAGAATACGTTGCGTCGAGGAGGTCACGTAGGCGCCGAAGCGCAGCCGCGTGGTGAACATGTGGGGGAAGAGGCGACCATTGTGGGGATGTATTGTACAGGTGGTTTGGCGCCCTCACCCAACCCCCTTCGCGGCGTGGTGGGCAGCAAGCGTACCTACTGTATTGTTCACGGTTGTCTTTTGTTAGTGCGGCGTTTCGATCGGCGTTTGTGATTGCCTGTGAGGGATTCAGGGGCGGGGCAACCGGTGTATATAAGGTGGCCCCTTTTCCCTGGCGGAGACACAGGAAGCAAGGTTTGGAACCGAAGGTAGGAAGCGGAGGTTGCAAGACTGAAGGTGAGCATAAGGTTGGAAGGGAAGCCCGAAGGTTGGCGAGGACGGAGTGGATAGTGCTAGAGAGGACATCTAGCACGAGTCCGGGTGGTGGTTACGATCGCAGGAGCAGTGCTACGCACTGGGGTCGGCTCTGCCGAATGGAAGCGATCGTTCCCCCAAGGTCCTCCCAGCCGGGGTTCAGGCGCGGATAGTACTAGAGGGGACATAGTACGAGTCCGGGCGGTGGTTGAGGTCGCAGAAGAGGTGCTATGCGCTGGTCGGCTCTGCCGAGTTGGAGCGACGGTCCCACCGCGATGCCCTACCAACCGATGGCTCCACCTAGGTCCTACCAACCGATGGCTCCACCGAGGTCGGAAGCACTGCTTGTAAAGTTTATGTACTGTCTGTCAATGTGTATGTACTGTCCGTCTGGTACATAAAGTCTCGTTGTTTGTGTGAAAGGCTGGGCTTCATCTTTCAAGTCGACAACGCGACGGCGGACAGGTAGCAGGAAGGCTTCCGTCCATCCTTCTTTGCGGCAGCAACGCTAGCTGGAGGAGCTCGGCTCCGAAAGGAAGAAGAGAAGCAGGAAGGAGGAGAAGGTGGGAACTGAGGACAAGTTCCTCGCCACGACAAGGTCGCCTTCTATCTACACATTTACCCTTTCCTGTGAAATTTACTGGCGCAGTCGACAGGATCGCAACAACGACGGCAGTGAGTGCTCTGCATTCAAAGAAGAACGTCGTGCTGCGGGTGGTAATCCCCTCCGGGGACGGACAAGACAACGAGCTCCCGCCGGGAAGAAGCCAGGGGCCAAGAACGACCACGCCATCGGCCCAGGAGAGGCGACAAGGACACTACACCAATATCGCAGGCAAGGCTTGACGACGAGGGCGAACCGGCTTCTCGGAAGATTCCGGGGAAGCAAGCGGCATCGTCTCAAGTGGTGAGTCCTCTGGGGTTCGTGCATCTCAACAGTAACACTGCCTGGTAGTGTTATGGTCCTAACCAGTGCTAGGAAGTCGGCGGTGGTTCTTCGAGGGTGGTTTGGTGCACGAGAGGACTAGACGCGCGGTGGACACTCGTGGCATGTGGACATTGAGACTGCTCAACGGATTCATGTACGGCCGAGTGTGCGCGAAAGTGCGGAGTGTTGTGTGCATGTCAGGGACGGCATGAACTCGGAGTGTCATTGTTATTTGTTTGTTTGTGTCATTGCTGAGTGATTGCAGTGTGCATTGTATCAACGCGGCGGACCGTTTTTGTGTTTCTCAATTGATGTGTTGTCAAGTATGTGTGCCGCGCGGGTTTCTTGTTCTGTTTTTTGTTTTGTTTTGTGGTTGTTGTTTCTTTGTTTTTGTGAACGCCGGTCACGGCGGTTTATGTCCGTTCCGACGAGCCCTTGTTGTATGTAATTAGCGTAGCTGCATCAGAGCGCTACGCTAATCTTAGGAAGGGCGTGTAAGGGTCGTCGGAAAGAGACGGAGAATACGGTGCGTCGAGGAGGTCAAGTAGGCGCCGACGCGGTAAGGGTCGTCGGAAAGAGACGGAGAATACGGTGCGTCGAGGAGGTCAGGTAGGCGCCGACGCGCAGCCACGTGGTGAACATGTGGGGGAAGAGGCGACCATTGTGGGGTTGTATTGTACAGCTGGTTTGGCGCCCTCACCCACCCCCTCCGCGGCGTGGTGGGCAGAAAGCGTACCTACTGTATTGTTCACGGTTGTCTTTTGTTAGTGCGGCGTTTAGATGGGCGTTTGTGATTGGCTGTGAGGGATTCAGGGCGGGGCAACCGGTGTATATAAGGTGGCCCCTTTTCCCTGGCGGAGACACAGGAAGCAAGGTTTGGAACCGAAGGTAGGAAGCGGAGGTTGCAAGACTGAAGGTGAGCATAAGGTTGGAAGGGAAGCCCGAAGGTTGGCGAGGACGGAGTGGATAGTGCTAGAGAGGACATCTAGCACGAGTCCGGGTGGTGGTTACGATCGCAGGAGCAGTGCTACGCACTGGGGTCGGCTCTGCCGAATGGAAGCGATCGTTCCCCCAAGGTCCTCCCAGCCGGGGTTCAGGCGCGGATAGTACTAGAGGGGACATAGTACGAGTCCGGGCGGTGGTTGAGGTCGCAGAAGAGGTGCTATGCGCTGGTCGGCTCTGCCGAGTTGGAGCGACGGTCCCACCGCGAAGCCCTACCAACCGATGGCTCCACCTAGGTTCTACCAACCGAGGTGGGAAGCACTGCTTGTAAAGTGTATGTCTGTCTGGTATATAAAATCACGTTGTGTTTGTGTGAGAGGCTGGTCTCCATCCTTCAAATCGACGACGCGACAGCGGACAGGTGGCAGGAAGGCTTCCGTCCATCCTTCTTCGCAGCAGCAACGCTAGCTGGAGGAGCTCGGCTCCGAAAGGTAGAAGGGACGCAGGAAGGAGAAGAAGGTGGGAACTGAGGACAAGTTCACCACAACAAGGTCACCTTCTACAATCTCCTTGCCTGGAAACTTTACTGTGATTATGACCAATATTACATTCTTCGACACGCACCTTTTGTTTGATCTCTTATTCCCTGTGGTAGCGCTTTCACGATGAATTCCATGCCAGTTCAAGATGGCCGGAAGTTAGGCAAGTGGTTAAACTTTGACCGGGTGGTTGAATCATGTGACAGACAGACAAACAACGAAAGAGGAGGGGTCAAGGGCTAGTCAAGGGACACACGGTACGATTTTCCATGCGATCCGACGTCCGGCGATGCGATCCGGCAGTCGTACCGGGTGTACCGAGGGTGTTTTTGCAACACTGGTTCCCTGTTCCGGTCGTCCGGTGCGCGTCAAACCGCGCAGATTTTCTTGTCGCCTGATAGAAAGGTCGGACGGCAGCGCGGGAGACGCGTGACTTCGTGCTGCTGGCCACCCATTGGTTCACTGCTCCGCTCCGCTCCCCCTTCCAAGGTTACCAAGGCTTTTGCCGGTTGCAGGAATCTCATGGAAAATATTATGACTTGTTTCTGGCTCGAAATAAATGCTTATTAGGTAATGTTATGCCTGATGTGGATCAATTTGCAAAGCAACGCCCGTTTCCATCCCAGCGGAGGAATCGCGAGCAACCGCCGTGCGTAGGTAAACAAACATTTCTGCAAGGGCCACCTCACCGAAGCGGCTTGTTTCGTTTCTGCCATAACGCTTCATTCACAACGATGTTTCGAGAAGACTAATGGCATGTGTTAACACATGGCCTATGAGTGCAAATGCTAATCGTATAGGTAAAAACGAGCACATTGCGACGAGCTCGTGGTTTACAGCGAACGACGACTACTCCGAGGGTCGGCCGCTAGGCCTACCATCGTCGTCGTCACTGACGATGGGCTGTTGTGATGTGCTAGTCGCTCGCAAAGGCATCGGCAGTGTCTTTCTGTGTTGAATGACCAAGCCAGACTGGTCACAATGTTTTCATGTATCGGTGTGAGTGCTACACTTGAATATTTTGTAAATAACATTCATGGCGTTCAGTGTTATGTGAACCGATATGAGACCGTTTCGGTTATTACGCGTGTGTACGCGATGAGTTGTGAAATTTCACGCGATGTATTGTGATAATTTATGTGACCTGTGTGTGCGCGATTCATTGTCAGTTGACGTGCCGTGTGTGGGCTTATGTGTTTGAACTTTCTTGTGGACTTATGTGCAGTTGATTGTCAGAGGGTCTTGTGGAACTTTGAGAGGTTTATTCTTGTGTGTGCACTATTCTGCGTGTTTTTGAATATTATTTCATAACATTCTTAAAATGGGGGGCAGTGTCACAAAATAGTGCCACAAAATAGTGTCACAAAAGGGGAGAATTTTGTAGAAAGAGTCTTATCGCGGCGAGCGCGCGCGCGATACAGGCGTAGGGAGAGAGAGGAGGCGGAGAGTACACACCGACGCTCCTCGCGCAGTGAGAGAAAGAAAGAGGCGCCGCCCCAAGGGAGAAGGACCGGGTTCCCAACTTAGTGCGTGCCTGTGTCACGTGGGCCGCGCCGAAACTTCTAGCACGACTTTCCAAGGCTTATAAACAGCCGGACGCGGGCCGCGGGTAGGTAGTAGCAAGCAGAAGAAGTAGCAAGAAGCCGAGCGTGACTCAGACGCTGTTCCACGAGCCAGCTGACAAGCTCACCTGCAAGCTTCGAGTTGAGAAGACGCCCGAGTGACTTCGTGAATAGGACCAGGGTCCCGTACTGGAGGAGGGACCCTCCAGTATTGAGGGACTGGTCCTATTCACTAAGGAGTATTGAGGAACCCTGATAGGACTCTTTCGTGTTTTGTTCTTTGTTGCAGTGCATGAGCTTGTTCGTGTTTGTTGGTTTCGTGTAACGTTGTAACCCATCTGTGTTTGAGTTTGGAAGAGCCGTGTTTCATTTCATTTTCATTTCATTTTATTATACTGTCAGCCTGATTGGGCTATAGCAGGGGTGGAAGAATAAAAAATACAAACATACATATTGAGAAATAAGAACTCCTGTACGATCATCTATATTAAACATGTAACAGTGATTGGCAACGGATAGCTACAAAACCCTAATCAGAAGCACAAGCATAAGGTAAACCATATATACAAGCATAAACGAGCATAAAATGAACTATATATCTTGGAACAACGCGTCTTTCAGCTTTTTGACGAACGAAGGTGCACATTCAGATGACACAATGGAGTTTGGCAGCCTATTCCACTCACTGATCGCCCGCGGAAGGAAACTGTACTTAAAGCAATCGTTGTGGGATCTGGGGGGCGGAATGTACGTGTTGTGGCGGTGTCTTGATGTTTCCCCTGTTTTTATTTCTATGTACTTTGATTTCTCAATTTTTACTTGTTCTTTAATTATTAGAAAGAGTAATTTGAGCCTTTCACCCTCAGTTCTTTTCTCTCGTGGTTGAAGGTGGGCTTGTTTACAAAGCTCAGTAGGGGAGTGGAAATGCTGGTACTTATTAAATATGAAACGCGAAGCGAGTCTTTGTATTCTGTCAAGTTTAGTGCAATTAGCTTTTGTATATGGATCCCAAACTACCTTTGCGTACTCCATAATTGGCCGTACAAGTGCCTTGTAAGCCAAGCATTTGATTTCTGGGCTGGCACTATACACGTTTATCCGAAGCCCCCACAAAGCTTTGTTGGCTTTAGCGCAAACGGAGTCGATATGCAGATTCCATCGTAGATCTGAAGTTATCAATAAACCAAGGTATTTGTGTTGTTGGACCCTGACAAGCTCTTGGTCGCTGATGGAGTAGGTGCATTCTAAGATGCGTTTTTTCCTAGATACGGTCATCGCAACGGATTTTGAGGCGTTTATATCCATCTGCCAAATATTGCACCAATTATTTACTTTCTGGAGGTTTAAATTTAGTTCCGATTGATCAGAAGTAGATTTAACTGTATTATACAATACGCAGTCATCTGCAAAAAACCTAATGGGGACAGTAATGCCTTTAGGCAAATCATTGATACAAATCAAAAACAGTAGTGGGCCCAAGACGCTACCTTGGGGAACTCCAGAAATAACGTTAGCCGTAGATTTTTCCATATTGACCTGAACATACTGCTTCCGATTGGAGAAATAGGAGGAAAACCATTGAGTTATATGCTTGGATTTTTAAAAATAGCTTTTATTTTTAACAACAGTTTCGTATGAGACACCTTGTCGAATGCTTTCGCATTCCGGAATCCATGTTGCTGTGAGTATATTATGTTGTAATCATCAAGATAAGCCAAGAGATGCTTGGAGACAATATGCTCGAGAAGCTTGGAACAAGTACTTGTAAGTGAAATGGGACGGAAATTTTTGCAGTCGTTTGTTTTACCACCTTTGTGTATCGGTATAATCTTAGCTTCCTTCCAGGCTTTGGGAAAGCAACCAGTAGTTATGGAGGACTGGAAAATAATTGTCAAATACTTCGAAACCCAAACTGCATACCTATACAAAAATTCATTTGGTATTCCATCAGGGCCTGGGCTTTTCTTTTTGTCGATTTTAAGAAGGAGATTCAATATTCCTTGCTCACTAATCACAATTTCTTCTATAGCGGTTGTGTCAAAAGCCTCATTAAAAGTCGGGACTTGTCTATCATCGTGCGTGAACACTGACGAAAAAAAGGAATTAAAACTTTCGGCCCGTGCCTGCAGGTTTTCTTTGTCATCATTAAGATGGGTTTTTGTGTTTGGATTCACGTATCTCCAGAACTTATCGGGTGCTTCGCGCAAGAATTTCTTTTATTTAACATTATAAAAATTACCTTTGGATTCTTTGACAAGACGTCTCAGTTCCTGGCTCATAATGTGAACGGTTCTCTTTCTTTCAGGGCAAGGTTTCTTTGAGTGTGCTTTCTTTTTCCGCTTCAGACGCCTTTTGGCATGGATCACGTCACGTGTTATCCAAGGATTTTTCTTTGCTATCTTTTTTTGACGTGTTGGAACAAACATTTGAACGCATTCAGTGACTACTTGCGAGAAATAATCCCATAGCCTATCTGTACCTGCACTTGAACTTTGCAGCAGAACGAAGGTATCGAGGGACTCTTCAAGCTTTTCTAAAACAGACAAGTCATCAGCAGCCGCAAAATTCAAAACAGTGTTTTTAACATTACTAGCCAACTTAACAGACGCCATGTCTAAAACGGAGATGACCATATTATGATCTGATATGCCATCAATTACATCACAAGTTTTAACATTTGCTTTCAGTTGCGATGAAACAAATACAAGGTCGAGAATAGAGGATACAGTCTTAAAAACACGTGTGTAATCGGACACAATCTGACATAAGTTGAAACAAAACGCAAGGGTTTAGAAGTTGCTCACAATGTGCTACTTCGGTTCCGGTAGTTACAAGCGAATCCCATTGAATTCCGGGCAAGTTGAAATCACCTAGCAAAATTATTTTGTCATCCGGGCGCATATGACGATCCATAAAACATCTTAAATGTGTGAGAGTCGAAACCGAACAAGGAGGCCTGTACATAACACCAAGGTACACAGTATGTTGACTCAACTGAATCTTAACCCTTACGGTTTCAATATCACCTGGATCTGGTAAAATTTGACACTTTATGTCTCTTTTAATCATAAGGGCTACCCCGCCTCCTCTACCGTCTCGATCTCTCCTTATTAAAACGTAACCTGGCGGTGTAACTTCCGCATCACATACGTCGCTGTGCAACCATGTCTCGGTGATTGCCAATATGTCAGTATTGTGTTCCAGGGTTACACTTTCAATTAAATGGCTTTTATTAAACACGCTTCGAGGATTTAAGTTTATTATCTTAAACTCAACTGGTTTGGGTCTTTCAAGTCATTGATGGTCCGGTTTAGCAAATGATTTGCACCTGACCTTTCTCTTGGAATTTTCATCCCAGGCATACAGAACGTCGTTGATGAGCACTTTGTCAAAAATGAGTTTTACTTTTGCTCCTTTCTTTCTTTCTTCTAGACTTGAAATCCACAAGTTCCTCCGTATCTCAGTAACTCGTCTAGAGTAGTCCTCACTAATGCTAATTTGAGTGCCCTTTAGCTTGTAACAATTCTTCAATATTCTGCGTTTTTCCCGGTAGTCGGAAACTCTGATAATTACTGGGCGATCTTTGCCAGGAAGCTTTTTTCCCCGTCTATGTATCCTTTCTATAGAATTCAGTTTCTGGTTAAGAATGGACCCAAATATATCATTATTTATTATTCTCAGTAAATCGCCCTCATTCTCCGGGCCTTCTTCTTTTACTCCTCTGATAATAATGTTATTTCGTCGCGAGCGGTTTTCTAAGTCATCAACCTTTCTACACAGAGCACTCACTTCATTATCGCTCCTCACAATTGCATCCTCAAGTTTTTGCAGCCTGCCATCCACTTTATCTATGCACTCTAATTTCTTCTCGATGGTACTGCACTTGAACCATAGTGGACTCAGATGAGGCCTGCTGCTCTTGCATTTGCGAAGTTTTAGCCAGGATTGTTTTTTGTGTTTTTAGTAATTCCTTAACCATTGCATCAGTAATAGGTCCAGGGTTTTCCTCAACATCACCTGACAGTATACGTTCTGTGTAACTGCCTGTTTGATGAGAATATATTTGTGTTGTTTGATAACCCTTGGCTCTGACTCGGTGTTTGAACCACTGCTAGCGTTTTGCTAGTGTGCTGAAGGGGACCAAAAACCTCATTGTCCAAGCTTTCGTGGGATCTTTTTTCGGGGAACCAAGACGTTGGTTCTTGGAATTATTTCCGGCGATCGCGTCCCGTACCTCACAGCACGGGTTTGGTGACAGATGGAATAGCGTCAAAAATATTGCTTATGATTTGTTTGTGACACGAAATTCTCACTGAGTAATGTTACGTCTAAAGTGAGCCAATCTGCAAAGCAGCGCCCATTTCCAAAGCACTCGAGAGTTCGGAAGCAGCCGCCGCAGCCGCGGTGCGAACTGTAAACACCGGCAGGGGCAGTTTCACCGATGCGGCTCGCTTCGTTTTTATCATTGCGCTTCGCATCTGTTTCGAGAAAACAAATCGTATGCGTTAACACGCGATGTATGAGTACAAATGTTAATTGTGTTGGCGAAAATGAGCGCTTTATGGCGAGCACGCGGTTGATTGCGAACGACAACGAGTACGTCGTCGGCAGATAGGCCTGCCCTCGGAGTCGTCACTGGCGGTGGCCTGTCGTGATGTGTTTGTCGCTAGCGAAAGCATAGTTTCATCGGCAGTGTTTTTCGGTGCTGTTATGTAACCAGGTAGGGCTGTACGAAACTGTTCATTTTGTACTTAGCGAGAGGGATGTGATGTTTTACGAGCGTACTCCGACGCGCCGGATGTGCGCGGAGCCTCCTCGCTGATCGCTCGTCGCCCTGTGTGTCTTGAAGTGTCGTTTGCCGCGTGTCGGAGCACACGGCATATCGGACGTCGGATCGCATGGAAAATCGGACCATGTGTCCAGCCCTTAATGCATAGCGCAGACAGCTTTTGTGATAGCAGGCAAAGCGGGGACCCCGCGTATCGGGAACTTACGGCCTGTCAATCAGGCGAGATGAAGGAAGATGTGGACTCGGCAACCACGAGAAAGTGTTTGGCCATCTCTCTTTCCAGTGCACTAATTGCGAGATGTGTATTTATGGGTGGAGCCAAAAATGCAATGCTTGAGTAAATGGTCTGTAAACACGCCCCGATTCCGCAGACAGCGAATCACGGGAAACAAGAGCGTATTTAAGCGCGGAGTATAGACCTTTCCAATAGAGCCCTCCTGGGCGCCGCCATGAAAGTGCCGCTAGCGACGTCTAGCGGCGGCGCCACCTTGGGCTACTTGCTCGCCGGGCTCTCCGCCCAGGCGCGTGCATTCGTTGTGTGTGTTTCAGCAAGATATTGCTTTCGCTCTTTGTAAACGTCGTGGAATCGTTTGGTAGATTCATTTGTGAGAGTGTGGGATCTGATTGATTAGCAGGACAGTTGCCACCAGCATTGTTTTGCGTAATATTGCGCTGGCAGAGGCGGGATCAGCGGGGCCGGTAGGTAGCAGTAAAACTGGGAAACCGGGAACCGTGTCGTCTCTTTTTTGTTTGAGTTACTGTTGTAAGATGACTCGCCTCGTAATAGGAATACTGTTGCTTTTGCTAACAATGGTGCCACTCTCACCTTAATGTCTCAATTAGAGTAACCTTAATGTTTCAGTCAGTGTCGTTAAAAGAGGGTGGTTCCAAAATTATGGAAAATTATCAAAAAAAAAAAGCGATACCACGAGAAAAAAGAAGACTAACCATGTAACACGATATATCAAACAAACCCTTAATTCAACGCGGACATGACTTTTACATTCTTGGCTAGACAGTCAATCCCTTCCAACAGACAACGGACTGTTCCTGGAGGTTCTAAAGACAGTTTGAAATGTGTTGTGAAGTTTTTTAAAGACAATAAGTTGTGCGTCTTGCAGGCAGATAAGGTAGGCGGCTTTGTTGTCTTACCCAAAGCAATGTACTATGAAAAATCTGCTGTGGCGGTGAACAAGAATTTCTTTTGCGTGAAGAAAGGCAAGGCGAGAGTTAAGACTAAAGCAGTAGAACTTTGCAAGAGATTAGATCTACTCAAGCTCGCAAGAGATATCACTAACAGTGAAAGGGCTGCTCTGAACGTTTTCTTCAGCGTTAAGACGCATAAACCCGATGCCCCGTTTCGTACCATTGTGAACGAAAGGGGCACTTGGCAGCATTGCGTCAGTATAAGTTTTTGCTTAAAACCTTGAATAATCTCGAGATAAGTGATCCGTTCCTCACAAAAAGTTCAGTTGATGTAGTACATTTTCTTGAAGGGAACAATGACATTGGTTTTGCTTTTTTCTGTCGACGTGGAAGAGCTCTTTTACGCGGTGCCCCATCGTGAGCTGTTTGTCGCAGAGTCAGTCTCAGGAGTATGAGCATTGTGTTGCTGCTTATGGCCGCGCACATACGGGACGTGGAAAGCGTGGGGTGTCGATCGCCGTTTGTGATTGGCTGTCGGGGATGCAGGGGCGGAGCAACCAGGGTATATAAGGTGGCTCCTCTTCCCTGGCAAAGGAGGAGAGGTTCGGGCTTCAGCCCGGACAGACGCTTTTCGGCGCAGTGGAATAAACGTTCTCTTCATCGGCCTGCGACTCTCACTTCGTGCTGCCAGCGTGTACTCGGGTCACCGAGGGGCGCCGACAACGGACCTTCTTATTTAACTGGCGCAGTCGACAGGATCGGACAGCCCGCAACGAGGGAGACGTTTTGAGGTCGGTGGAGGTGAGCTGCCGTCGTCGTCACCACTGCGCCGACTTTGAAGAGTTCGGGCGCTACCGCAAGAACGGCACGAGAAGTGCCCAACGTCCAGCTGCCGAACGAGTGATGGTGCTGGAAAACCTCGTGGGCGAGAAGGAAGCTGCCTGAAGACGCCCGCAGCGGAGTCCTCGGGCGCACGGTCGAGTAAGGACGAGGCAAGGCTGCAAGCGGCGGACGTGTGGTCAGCGCTTCGGTGAGAGGAGCCGCGGCGAAAAAGCGGCGGTAGCAGAAAGCCTGGGCGCCGTGAATGAGGTGACGGTGTTGAACCACCGAAAAGGAACTTTGTTGCCGCGCGACAACAGTGCTGCTGTGCGGGTAGGTGACCTGCAGTTCATCGCCACCCCGAGATTTGGAGTCGTCCATTGTGAGCCTGGACACTTGCGAGCCGGAGTTTCGACGAGGACTGTAAGCCAAGGAGCCAGAGGTGCAACCGGCAACGAGCGTCGCTGCAGAAGGTGAGACCCATTTCGTGCTTTCCTTTGGTTCTCGAGTGAATGCACTTGCGTTCCGGCACTCTCTGGGAGCTTGGCAATATGGATGATAGTGCTCGTGTGTTGATAGGGCTCGTGTGTTGACTAAGGCTCGTGTGTTGATACGACCAGTCATAAGATGGGTCGTGCAGATGAGCTGAAGCTCGAAATCGAAGCTCTTAAGCTTCAGCTCAAGGTAGAAAAGCTGAAGACTGCGCGATTTCTGCAGAATGCAGTACAAGCACGGAGCGAAACGAGCGGGTTAGGCAGGTACGCCAAAGATTTAAAGGCCGTTCTTGTCCCCCGCTGATGACACCATGGTCCCCGCATGGTTTAAAATGGCTGAAATGCTGCTAAAGATGCTGGGAGTACCAGAGGAAATGCAAGGCACTCTCGTACTGCCTTTCCTCACCGAGAAGGTCAGGACGTCATTGAGTGGCACTTGTTCCTATGAGGAACTTAAGGAAAAGGTGCTCAGGGAGTTAAAACCAACCCCGACGGAGTACCGCAGGTGCTTCCCAGAAATAAAGAGGGAAGTACGAGAACAGAGCTGCGATGGCACGAAGCTCATGGGCTCCTTTGGTAAGGCAGTAACAACCGAGGTTGTGTGCGTTCCTGTCGGCCTGCCGTGTCCGTCGGCGAATACTCGGCGCGTATCTTTGCCCGTGAGTTCTGAATTGGCCACAGGTGCTGACATACTGTTCACTCGGGACGACGAGGAAAGTCTGCGTCTCGCTCTGGCCGAATCAGAGCATGACCTAGAATGTGGTGGCGGTGCTTTAGTAGAAGAATTGCCGGATCGAGGAGGCGGTGTGGCGAATGGAAGTACCGCAGTATGCGCCACCCATATCTGCGACGATAACTCAGAGCGGCAAGCAATCCGCGTCGAGCTAAAGGAGGGCTCAGAGGTTGAAGAGTGTTGCGGTGTTAACTCAGAGTTGAGAAAAGGGAGAGAGGACGAGGGAGGCAGTGATGTATCCGAACTGGACCAGGTTGAGTCAGGTTCAGATGACCTAGATGAGCAGTTCAGTGCAGCTGTAGGTGCCGCTGGAGACCCAGCGCATGGGCGTAGCGTAGGGGAAGGTACTGCGAGCCCTTTTGTAAAAGAGCGAATCCATGGCGAATTGTCCGCAAAGGTGCATCATGCGTTTGACGTGGTAGGAGAGGCAGTCGCGTCGATGCCGGCCTTAGCAGGGCCATTTTCGCGGTCAGTGAAAGCGATCAGCGGTTGGCCTTCTCGGGAGGGGGACGGAGACGAACGCCTTGTCACTGTCCTCAGTAGGGCGCAAGTGCCCAGGCATGAGAACGAGTCTACAGCCGAACGGGGTTCGTTTGCGACAGTGTGGAGAAAAGAGACCTGTGGCAGGTGGATTTTCGGCATAAAAGTCAGGATTAAAACTGACTAAGACCCCCTAACCTTCCTCACTCGCTCAGCTCCTCGCAGTGCATTTTCCACATGTTATGTATAGTCTGGGACATCCGGGAATAGTCCGTATCGACAGGGCAGTGGAAGCTCTTTTTCATGTTTTGTTTTTCTTTGTTGTTTTTCCGAGCTGCCTGTATTTGTTTTGAAATATTCCAAGTAGTATTCTGTTACAGCATCCGCGAGTTTTAGTGTATTGTTGGGTCAGTGTATACATATTGTATGGTTTGTGTATGCTATTTTCTTGGATTTCGGCGAGGACCCTCGAGAGAGACAGTTTCTTTTGTGTGTGTGCCATTTGCTCCCTTTGAGAGTGCTTCGAGAACCAGAGAGAGCTTGAAATGTGTCTCACATGATAGGACAATCTAGTGGTGCGTGATGTGTTATGTTCAAGTGCAGTTCTCGTCTGTATGTATCCGGCGTCGCGATAGGGGGTATTGCTGGACAAAGTTACAGGTTCCAAAGGGCGTATGCGATTTTTTTGTGTGTTGTTATATCGTGTATGTTTCTTTTGTTATTATTACTGGGTGAAGAGAATGTGTTTATTTTTTTTAATCGTGTTACATAGACATCGAGTGTCTAGTAACACTCTTGAGGGGGGAGGAGTCAGTCTCAGGAGTATGAGCATTGTGTTGCTGCTTATGGCCGCGCACATACGGGACGTGGAAAGCGTGGGGTGTCGATCGCCGTTTGTGATTGGCTGTCGGGGATGCAGGGGCGGAGCAACCAGGGTATATAAGGTGGCTCCTCTTCCCTGGCAAAGGAGGAGAGGTTCGGGCTTCAGCCCGGACAGACGCTTTTCGGCGCAGTGGAATAAACGTTCTCTTCATCGGCCTGCGACTCTCACTTCGTGCTGCCAGCGTGTACTCGGGTCACCGAGGGGCGCCGACAACGGACCTTCTTATTTAACTCGCAGTTAAAGACTGCATTGATGAAAATGGTGCGGTTGGTTTTCAAAATGCTGCAGGCATGTCTGTTGAGAATCTTTTAGTCCTTTTAGAATTTTACCTTCAGACCACTTTTGATGACCAGATTTATCTTCAAAAGAAAGGTATCTGTATTGGTTCTTGTATTGCGCCTGTGCTGTGTCATCTTTTTATCATCCATCGATCGCTCTTTACACGATCGTTTTAATTCTACATACAATAACAAGGTCCTTGAAGTTTTTCGTTATGTGGACGACTTCTTAGTTCTGATTAACAAGTTGTCAACCTCGTACGAGCATGCGCTAAAGTGTGTTCTGGAAGATTTTAAAAGTCTTGGGAAAGGGCTAACCTTCACTTTCGAACGCCCAGAAGAAAGTAAACTTCAGTTTTTAGATTTGCAGTTGAAGTTCAACGAAGGTCACGTGTTCTGGGCGTACACTCTGCGTGCGCAAAAAGAGCTCCTTCCGTACAATTCGGCTCACTCAAAAACAGTAAAGAGAGGCATCGCAACACTCTGTTTGGAATCTGCGCTTCGGAAGTCGTGCATTCATAAGGTGCAGGATATAGTTTTAATATTCAATTGGGGAGACTTTTTTCAGCCGGCTTCCCTGGGTCGGTCGTCTGTCTGTTGCTGAGACGTTTCTTAAGAAGATGAAGCATGGTTGTTCCAAGGATGCCTTGAAGTCTCCTGTGGGCACCCAGAGGCCAGAAATGGTTCCGTACATGCACAAGATCACATATAGCCTGAAAAAAGTGGCTAGTCGGTTCAACGTGCCATTGGTTTTCTCGGCCCCAAAGAAGCTCGCTCAGCTGAGCCGTCGCACCACCTGTGCAGAGGAAAAGGGGGGCTGTAAAAAGAACCATGAGCAAGGTTTCGTTCAGTGTGCCAAAAACGTCGTGTACGAGATTCCTCTGCCCTGCGGCAAAGTATATATCGGCCAGACAGGGCGCTGCCTCAATGACCGACTCAGGGAACACGCAAGAAATCTTAGTAATAAAGAGAGAAGTCATCTTGTTGACCACTGCACGGCGTGCTCGAATTATGAACCACGTTTCCGGTGCGCAAAAATCGTTGGCAGAAGTAGGCAAAAAACGGCCCGTGAAACCTTAGAAGCGTTTTTTATCGCAAAAGCAGGTGAGGAGTGTGTCAGCGACACTTCCATTGCGCTGTACAAAGCCGAAATTCAATTTCTGACACGCCTTGTTTGAATGATCGTTTTTTCTTGTTCTAAGGATCGCTGTGACGATGCGTCTGCGCAGCAGTGTTCGTATATATACCTGTAGATCTGCGTTCAATAAATCAGTTGCTAGTTTGCGCCTGTGCTCGTCTCTTCTTCCCTTGTGTTGTGTGGTAGCGCTTTCACGATGAATTCCATGTCTAAACACCAACTTGCCCAACAGTCCACTCTCTTGAACTGGCAGCTGCGCTTATACTTGTGAACATTGTCGATCAGAAAGCAAATATTACGCATATCTGAGGCGCAACATCATTACGTAAGTATTAGGTGGTGTGTTGCTTTACTAGAAAATACGTAGATACGTGATTCTAAAGACCCTAGTGTTTGTTAAGCTGCGCTAAAAGTGCGACGCTATGCACGAAAAAGGCCTCTGCCGACGATTTGGTGCTGCCATCTGGCAGTTGCCCAGGGATTCTGCACAAGCTCATGTTTCCCGACGGCGCTGCCAGATAATGGCGTCCGTATCTCACGCAGCGCCTCCTCTATTTTATCAATGCCAGCCAGATGTAGCCGATTCAACATAGAGGAGGCGCTTTCTGAGGCAAGTAAAACATAAATGGCCACTTGATCAAATACAATCTACTCTACAAGACATGCCCAGACAACGCAGGGAAAAGACCGACGACCAAATTGCAGCGAAGCGCCGGCGTGCCGGTGCACGTAGTACTTATGTAGGACTCATGTACTACGACCGGCAGAAGACTATCGTCTTTCGACGACATTTGCAGCGAAGCACGCAGATACTCGGCCAATTTTTTTCTCTCCCTAAGTGAAGAGAGAGAGAGAGAAGACTTTATTGTACATATTGGGCCGGCAGTCGGATCGTGGTGGCCTCAGGTGGCAGCTCAGAGTCCCTGGACTAGGGCGGCATCTTCGGCTTGCCGGACGGCCCAGAGCTGGTCGTTCAACTCCGAGCTTTTGAGGGCCTCCTCCCAGCGGCGGCGGCGCCGACGGAGAAGGTCTGCCGCGGCCCCCGAAAAAAAAAATAAGTTCGGATGCCACTGGACAGAGCACGCTGACCTGACGCAGCTTACGCTGTGTCAGGTCAGCGTGGGGTGGCAAATCTTCAGCAGCGTTTGCACGGAGCTCGAACTGTGTTTACCATCGAAGAGGACCATCAGGGAAGACGAGCGGACGCAAAAACAAACAGCTAGAAATTTAATCGAATCAGAAATTTCATCCCAGCTCATTTCAAAGTGCGCGCTACTGTGGTTTAGGAGACACCGTAGCGCCACTGTGAACGAAGTAAGCAGTTAAAAGAGAAGTGTGGCCCTTTGCATTTTTAAACATTTTCTACTTAAACATGCGTGCGTTTGCTAAAGGAAACGATTGATAACATTAAATGAAGTTGCTGCATACCGGCTTCACCAGCTTGACTCGGTGGCAATCGCTAGCGACGAAAGCGCCTCGCTTCGCTAACGGCCACGACGGTCGGCATTCTGCGGTAGCCATTTTGTGTGTTGTGTGGCGCCGGTACCGTGTCCGCTGTTCTCGTCGCTGTTGCGTCGATTTTCCTCGCGTAGTTGCCGCCGCTTATTGCCGTGCCGCCTGCGTTGTACGACATACGGTTCGCTGCCTCGCCGAGCGCGTAGGATCCACAAGAACTGACCATGAGCGATCGCGAGGTGAGTAAGCGAACTCCACTTTGCCGCGCCCCGACTGCGCGGCGTGCTCGGCCTCATGCCGACGCGGTGCGCGGTAGAAAGAACTTCATGTACCGTTGTTCTGACCAATTCGTGAATCGCGCGTGAAAGCTGTGTAAGTTGCGTGCCGGTGTTGCGTTGGCGCCAAGGTTTAATGCACTTACGCGCAATGTGCGCAACCGTATGGCCTAATGGGTGTCTCCTCCATCAATATGGCGCGCACAAAGCCGCAGTTGTGATCGCAACGCCACGTTCTCTCGTCGATTAGGGCATATGTCGTAACCACGTCGGTTGCGGGTCGGGGTGACGCCTCGTTTGGGTTCATTTACTACTAGTGACCTATTAACGTAATGCTGTAAATGACGAGTAGAACGTTTCCTTATTTCGCCATCTAAGCGCCGTTCTATTTCATTGCGCGCGCGTATCGTTCACCGTGCTAGCCATGCCGTGAGGCTTGCGAAAGACTTTACATACTGGCCGGCTGTGCAGCAATTTGCCCGTGCGGCTTGAATTTCGAAGGGTACGTAGCGTTTGCTGCGTGATACTTCGATTTGTGCTGCGAGTTCGCGCATGCGCTTCTTCCCTGTGCGGCCATTTTGCGGAGGAAGCTGCACGCGGCATCTTTCTGTGGCTATCGGTGCGGCTGGCTTTTATTTTCTCAAGGTCGTATCGCTGCCCGCTGTCTCTTGTCGCACCTGTAGGAACAAGCGGTTGTGATAAGCCGGACGGCAGGCGGAAGCCGTTCAGAGCCCAGGGAGTGGCAAAAGAAATGTATGGGCGCCTGTTCGTTCTTTAAACTGAAGGCGTGCTGCTGAACTGTGGAACAGTTACCTGTGGAACCTCTTAGTTGTGTTGTAGCCGTGCCGTTTAGGTTGCCCTTATGTGTAACGTAGCCTGTTCAAGTGCTGCAAACCGGGACTCGGGGGAAAAAAAAGAAGGTAGTGTCTATATTGCCGGCAGCCGGCAAAACAGACCAGTAAAATAGTTGCCGGCAGTTCCCGCCTATTGGGTGCCCGTGACCATGTGACTTGTCGGCAACACGGTGATGACTACCTCACCGGCCCCTCAATATTTTTTTCAGCGAAGAACGGCACGGTTGGGTGGTGTAGTGGCTTAGCGTGCCGCGCTGGCCCGTGGTTTGAAGGACCGTGGTTCGAGTCGCAGCCTTCGTAAAATTTTTTTTTCTTTCGGTGTTGCATTTTTTTTAAGAACTATTAACGCTAACACAACTGCTCCGAAGGAGCCGTAATGTTATTTTTAAACAGAATCGCGTTGGTCTCAGCGGCGGGCGCGCTAGCGCCCGTCGCTGACGCGCCTGGCTCTGGCAGTAGTGACACGAGCAAAATAGTGAGAGCGCCGAAGGCTCACCGCGAAGCGGCAACGTATGTCCACGGGCCCTCCAGTGACACGGGCGAACCACGGACACGCTTAAAATAGCTATAACAGGAAATGCGCCGGCAGGGATAAACTGCCGGCAACTATTCTGCTGGTCTGTTTTGCCGGCTGCCGGCACTATAGGCGCGGCCAAAAAAGAAAGCTTGGGCATCGTTGCCGCCCATTTAATCGCAGTGATATCGCTGTCCATGACTTGTTAGTTCTCCAAACTTCATTATGCCTGATAAGATGGGAAAGAGCTTACGCGTATGTACGAGCTCCTTGAGATGACCAGTCAACTTGAAAAGGTGCGTGGTATTAAAAGGATGTAGCCGTATAAATGTGCGATCATTTCTGTAGTTTGACGGAAGTCGTTGTTTCTGATGCTTCATAATAGCCTGCATGCACTGTGCGGAGAAGTATTTCGCACGCAATGGGAAGCTTTAATGTGCATGTTCTTGATGAAGCAAGTGCAAGCACCATTAGCTTTTTTTAACCGGACATCGCCTGCGCAGTGGTTCCCTCGCCCGCAAGAGCTACGTGCTCTGTTGCATTTAACTGTAGAGCAGGAAAAAAAAAAAAAAACCGAGTCCATTCGGGTTCTATTGCTGAGAATTAAAACTTCTCGAGAGAAAGTGGCTGAGGGAAGGCAGCTGTGTAGTTGCCTTAACTATAAATGGCTTGCGCTGATGTCACAGTTTCGCCATGCTGGTGCAGCTAGTGTAGTTTGTGTGCACAGTAGGACCTTTGACATGTCCACACCATTGCAGGAACATTCAAGCGCTGTTGGGCGAAATATCCAAACATGTTTTTTAACCTCCGAAACATCACAGAAATCATCATACATTCAAGGCATCAGCAGGTTAGGCATGAAGTGAGCAGACCGCGTTTCCCGGGCGTAGAATGGGCCGATCTCAACACCAAACGCACACATTGAGCACGCCTCGTACACGCGGCAGAAGGACAACTCGCAGCACAACAAAACATCCCTTTATCCTCAGTGTGGCAAAAGGCGCAAGTACAGTGTTCTAGAAGTTCTTTAAGTCACTTTAGCTCAAGGCTGTTGCTTAGAAGGGGGTTACCATGCAGTAACGATGCTCACGTTTCAGGAGCAGCTACTAGCAATTTCGCGGGAGCGCTTGCGGAACTTCGCCGTGTGGCATCACGCGAGAATTATGTATGGGCCATTGGGGGGGTGAGATTGTAAGGCAGAGCAATCAAATACCGCCCTCAGCTTAAAACGGCAACATCTCTCGGTGTGACATTTGCTCAGCTGCTCTTCAAACTGGCATTTTAGTTTCCATTTGACCTATGCTTTCTTCTACTGGCACATGGTGTCGGAATAAAAAAAATGTCGCAACACACAAGACACAGAGATTCATAATATAATTACAGATTTAAGAACCGGAGCTCATTGTGCATGACATAGACCATGCATATAGGGGACAGCTAAAGAAAAGTACCAAGTTATAAGCTTCCACCTTGTGTAGACCAATGTAAACTGGTTTTGAACGCTACTTTTGTAAGCTCTACAAATGCCGCTGCCTGCTAGGCTACTGCGGTTGTGTGTCATGTGTAAACAAAGAAATAGTGAGAACAACCTTATTGAAATACCTGCAAAGAAAAAGAACTGTGCTGTTACTGCACGTGATTGGCGTAACTTCCTGCTGTGCAGACAAAAATATCCCTTTCAACTATACCCACCCATTCAGTCCTTTCAAAATATTTAAGTTATGCTAATATTAAATATTAATGTACATTGTTGAATTAATGCAACTTCCTATATATTGATTAAAGACTGTGAGCCTAATTTTTTCATCCTTCTCAACTACTGTGCCATGCATGGCTGCTACTGTAAAGGCTAGTTCTTTACATTGGACATAATTAACCCAGACCTGTAACAGTTTCTTGGAATGGCAGGCATCCTTAGCTTCTGATTTTAAGTTCCTTGTAATGTAGTTGCCAATTGCCAACATGTTCATCAGGAGTCTGCTTGGAAATATTTCACGAAGTTGATGTGAATGTTTCTCCAACACCGGCTCCAAACACATCATCATGGGTGTATTTCGCCATTGTGCGACTGGTACACAAATGCTTGAATGGGTTTAGCGGTTTCGTGTCTGAAACATAGCAATTTTGCTCATTTTGAATAGCGAGGCAAGAACAAGGTAATTCCTTGTGGAGGTAATTGAAGCAGCTAGTATACTGCCTTCTTTTTAGATTGCTCACGCACACTCGCTGTAAAAAGCAGCCTAAGCAAGTCTTAGTTAATTTCACTTCACAATATTTGCACGTGATACATGTGAGCCTCTTTCCTTGCAGTGCAACAGGCTTAACGGTCCCCTGGCTTGTGCATTTTGGGCTTGCTCGGGCAACTTGTGGAGCCAAGTAAATGTATTTGGCAGTAGGGTTAAAAGGACTGTTTACTGTCTTCCGATTTCCAGTTCTTTAACACAATCGAAAAGCATACCATTTGAAGTGTGCAGGCTTGTCGGGGTTTCTTTGCAAAGTCAGTAGAAATTTGAATTAGTCTTTCAATCTCTGTGGTCAGCCCCTCGGCTTGTGTCGAGATACTGGCAATGCTGGCAGCACTGTCTGGGAAGCTGGGTTCTTTAATTGTTAATTTAAAAATGAAATTCACTTTCCATTGTGGAGGAATGCAACAAGGTGTTTCTAAAATGCAGGTTTAAGCAACATTTTGCGCTTTTAGGCAGGATAAGTGGACCTGCCTGGGTATTTCATTTTTGTAACACTTTTGAGTTCGGCACACACCACCAGAGATGACACCACTGGCTATTCTTTCACTTTTAAGGCCGAGATAGCAGTATTGTTCCTTTTTTTATGGGATACAAGCGTGCTCGCTTCTGTCGATTTAAGAAACGGTCTGATCATTTTCACCACAACTAGAAAAAGAACAATTTCCAAGCAGTAGACAGTCCCTTCAGGTAAGGAAAGCCGAACCCCACTTTTGTGTGTCACTGGCGGTGAACTTGCATTCAAGCTTGCACAGACAGCATGGTAGTGTTTATTTGCTGCGCAGCACCAGAGATCTATCGGCTCTGTGTCAGTTTCGTACATCTTTAGGCTCTTGTATCACAGCACACCTGTGACTTGGTAGCTGCAGCGTGGGTTTCTCGTGTACAGATCTGGCTGATGGACGGTAGCTTGCCCCCATTTTCATTGTATGAGGTGCACCTCCTACCTTTATGACATTAGCAGGCGAAAAATGCTATATATGACATGCCCATGTTTAACTTTGTTGTCATGAAGTGCAATTGTGCATGCTTGTGCCATTCGTGAAATGGCAGAGTTATGCGCGACACTGAACTTCCATAAACAGCACTTAGCAGCTGCAAGTTTCAGTAGCATGAAACTTGAAATGGACTGTGTCTGAAAGCTTATTGTTTTGTGGGCAGTATCGCCAGTCGTCTGGTTGGCATCCGAATAACTTGTGTACGATGTTTGCACTTTCATGCACTTCGCTCTTCTCCTTTTCGATGTCGTGTAACCTGCAGGAACATGCGAACAGTGGTTACATTGCACCCAGAGCCATAGTCTTAATGAGTGCATGTTATTGGAGTGAATGGCTTTA
Organism: Hyalomma asiaticum; assembly: GCA_013339685.2. NCBI lineage: Eukaryota > Metazoa > Arthropoda > Arachnida > Ixodida > Ixodidae > Hyalomma > Hyalomma asiaticum. The sequence goes on from JABSTT010002446.1 coordinate 25,847, forward strand.
GTGGATGCAGGTGACCATTCTTGCCACAGGCAGGGAACCAGCACTGTGTGTGTCATTTTTTAAGAACTTGAAGTATACACCTCGGCGCATGAATGCAGGAGTGGGAGCATCACTATCAGGCACCTAAGTCACGAATGTGGGGGAGGAATAATATAGGAGGCATAACTCGTGCCAGTAGGACTGCCGGGCACTTTGATGTCGGTGACCCCTGGGTGAGAAGAGGCACGCAGCTTTACCCGTGCTGTCGCAGGTTGGCACCTGCTGCCAGTGCAAGCAGCCATTCTTGCTCCTGTGATGCCTCTGTGGACGGTAGCAGAGATGTGGGATTAGACCTGTGGCCACATCTCTGGGGCCGCTTGGTGGGACAGTTTGGTCCTGGTACATTAGGTAGCACTTTCATTGCGTCACCACTGGAAGGAGCCGAGCTGTGCCTCCTAAATTATTCCTCCTTTGTGGTCAAGGGTTAGCTTTGCCCCCAACTTTTTTTTGTTCTGCATTACTTTGTCACAGTGGTGGGCGTCACCTTGAAGTGCACGGATTGGTCCCTCTTTCCAACTATGTCTGGTGTGTGTGTCCAGGGCACCCCCGAAGAGGAGCCTGTGGAGGAGTACCTTCAGGACAATGCTGGAGGTGATGACGAGGAAGAGGAGGCTCCTGCCGAGAGAGAGGATGATGATGACGATGGGGGCCGCAAGAGCCACGACGAAGGAACACCCGAGGAAGACTCCCGCGACGATCGCCGCAGGCAGCGGTCTCGCTCTCGGTAAGCGTTTGGCCCAAGTCTGCACTTTTTCTGGTTGGCGTAAAATATATTTAAAAAATGATGCTCGTGGTTACCGCTCCTGATGAATAATGTTGCTAATATTCATAGTGGCAAGTTCACTTCTTTAAGCAAATGTTATTTTTTTCGTGTTGATAAACCACCCATGATGCCTGTAGGGCTTGGCTGTAGCATTGTCAAAGGGACTGTTACTGCGAGGTGCATCATGGTTGTCTAGTGTTTATGGGGTCGACTGCTGATTTCTGAAAGCTGCGGGTTCACTCCTGGCTGTGGTGGTCGCATTTCGAAAAGCTCAGCACCAAAGCCCTCCCATACAGTGTGCCTCGCAGTCATCATGGTTTTAGCGCGTAAAAGCTCAGCACTTATCATCACTGTGGCAGTGACGAATGTGTTGCACCAATTGTGCTGCCCGAAGAGTAGCTGTCGGTGTCAAAATGGTTGCTTGTTATGGTGTAGGTGCATGTAGGAAAGGGTAAGCAAAAAGGACTTTCCACCTATTTTCCATTTTGTGCACGTATTTCGATTGTTCCATCTCAAGCTGCTCAAAAATGCAGTCTTTCTGCTATAGAGTGAACAATTTATGCTTCTAAACTGAAATATAGCTGCCTCCAAAGCTGCTCCAAGGCTGTCCAGGCCAATTCCATCACTGCTGTGGCCTCGCCGTGAAGTAAGCTTTGTTGTGTGAAAATTGCGGTGAAGGAGTAATGGAGGGGGGGCGGCCTCAGGGAAAAAGAAGGGAAAAAGAAACAGTGTGACCCCTTTGAGATGCACATACATTATGGCATTGTTACGATAGATATTCTTTGAAGAGGCATTGGGATACAACATGCCAAGTTCTGTTGCGTTCCAATCTTCCCAAGCCTTCCATTCATTGAGCTTCTTTTATGATGACACAACACAAATTCTTACACAATGCACATTCGAATGTAGTGGACTGAATCATAAGGTCTGCAAGCTGCTCAGCGCTCCTTTACAGTGGACTACCAGCTTTAAACATCATTCGGTGTACTTTTGGGCAGGGACGGCACGAGCAGGTTTAACACAGTGAGATTCTAAGGCAGTAGATGAAGTGAACAGCGTTGCAAATGATGTAGGTCCAGATAGTGTCCAAAGCTGTTTGCTGTACAGCACAGTTAAAGCTAGTGAGCTTCTTTTAGAAATTTAAGAGGAATGAATGCATTCCATGAGCACGTCTTCGACATACAGTAATACCGTGTTAACTTGAAGTAGTACTGTTAACTTGAAGTAGTAAAAACTGGAAAAAAATTGAGCTGTGTGTAGTTTCGAGATAGCTAAATTTGTGAGGATAAAAATATAACCACTGTGTAAAGCCAATACAATGTCCAATATGGCGCCATCAGCATCCAGGTACCTCACAAAAGCTCATCGTGCAAGGAGTGGTACTTCTAATACAGTCGACTGACATGTCCGGTATTTAGGACGTTCTCAAGGCAATGCCACAAGCCTCGTAGAATGAATGCATAAGAAAGTCCGAAATTTTGTTTGCTTGAACTCTCCGTTGTCCAATTTTCTGGACTTTTTGATGTGAAGGAACATCTGACACCGTCAAAATTGCATGAAGACAAATCTTTCCACAATGAAACTGACGGGAGGTGCGAAAAGTTCGTAGTTGCAGAGTTTTGTCGTGGTGAAATTTCGTCTATCAACGACGCAAGTTTCGAAAATGATTGTTGTTGGCTTGTCCTTTGTTCTCCCCAAGCACATGCATTATTTATTGGCATTGAACTCTTGCCAATTCAGAAGCAAAGCACTCGGCCGCACACTGAGATGCTCGCACGACCTTCGGGGTGTGCCAAGCGGAGGGCGCTGCGAATGCGCATGACATACAGTAGAACCTCGTTATAACGAAACCAGATATAACGAAATATCTGATATAACGAAGCAATCACAATTCCCCTTGAAATTCCTATAGATGAAATTGACATTGGTTATAACGAACTAATGGTTATAACGAAGTAATTACCGCTCCCCCATCAACTTCGTTATAACGAGGTTTTACTGTAGTGTGTGCCAGAGGCCAACAGAAAATGTGCCGAAGTCCATGCTGCCTTAGTTATTAGTGAACGATGGGAAAGCTGGAATGCTTCCTGCCGTTTTATGGCTTTATTTCCTTTTGCTGCATTCTCCACATGGTTTTGCAGCTGCTGTCAATGATCGCCACGATGGGACAATAATGCGTCCTCGTACGCAGTGGATGAGTCCCCAGATTTTCCTAGCTAGAAACGTTTCTAGGGACTTTACAGGGAATGCATTCTATGCAGTGGACTGAAGTCCCCAGGTTTTCCCAGCCAAAAAACATTTATAGGGACTTTACAGCAGACAGCAAACTGTAGGCCCATAGTTTGCTTTCGCTGCATATGCACTAGCTACGCACGCACCTACATAAACAATGTTATTGCTATCCAAGGTTGCGTTAATCATGTACACAGCAGGAAAGCAGCATTGCTTATACACTGTGCGCCATGTGATGCTAAGCATGGTTTTTCTCACAGGGGGTGTACGTGTATGTTCAGCATTTGGCGGTGGCCATACGTGATGGCTCCAGGAGCAATCGTGGTTTTTAAAATCCGCTAACTGTAAAACGTCCGTTCTGCACCATGTACAGTGGCCATGCGCATACTTCTTGAGCATCGCGTTGCTGCCATTCATGATCACGGTAACCGCAATATATTGTTAGGTGGATAAGCAAATCCTATCCTTATTTTGCATAAGAGCTTTAGGAAAGACTTTATTATCATCACCTTCTGGTGTCTCCTTCGTAATGGTTGCGGAGAAACGGGCATGAATGGGGCATGAAATTTTCAATGGAATTTTTGCATGATGTGTGTATTCGGAATCCTGGATCATCAATCCATAATATACACAGCGTGTCTACCAACCAGGAAAACCGGGAAATCTCAGAAATGAAACGGAACAGAACAAACGGTGGAATTATTTGCAGTGTTTGTATTTCAGACCGACCAAGCTGGGAGTCATACCACGCTCACCCAAGATACATCATCGTCTTCTTTCTTGGGTGTCTTTCACATCCCTGTAACCGTACACCCCACTGCAGGTCAGCGTCATTAATCGCCACGTAACAATATGATTAGGTCTGGAAAATCTCAGGGAAAACTCAGGGAATTCGGGTTTCTCTGAGGGAAAATCAGCTCAAGTACGAAAGTCGCGGTAACGCTGGCTCTAACAACGCACCTTGCGATTGAGTTTATAGCTCAACTCGCAGTAACTGAAGGGATGAGTGCCCCCCCTCCCCTTTCCTCATCGGTCTCCGTCACGCGAATCGGCTGCTTATTTTTATTACTGGCTTTGCTTGTCGCGTCTTGTTCTGTGTAAAGTCCGCTGTATGTGTCTGGACGCGCTACGGCCCACACACAGCCCGTGTGTGCGCCGAGCGTTGTTATATTGTGCGTTTGCTTGCACGCAGTCTTTTCGACAAATATTGCGGAAAAGACTGTGTGGAGGTAGAGGACGCGCGGCTACACGAAGCTGCGCGCCCTCTCCATAGGGAGAGGACACGGCACCGATTCTACACGCCACGCGGTGCCGCGTTGTGCCGCGTACGTGTGTGTTAGGGCAGTGGGTTTGGGCTTTGCTTTCTTGCGGAGATAAACAGAACTTATTTCTAGTGTGGGCACGTCGTGCGGTCTGTGGCAACGCCATTTCGTGGTTTCGGTTTCTCAGCGTGACTGCAACGGAGGCGCGTGAAACTTGTTTATCTTCATCGGCACAGCACCCTTTTGTGGAGGTGGCGGAAGCTGATTTTCATTTTTATTAGCGTAGCTTTCAGCTTGTTTATTATCGATGCTTATGATCCGAGGGTTGCGGGATCGAATCCCGGCTGCGGCGGATGCATCTCGATGGAGGCGAAATGTTTGAGGCCCGTGTACTGTGCGATGTCAGAGAACCCCGGGAGGTGAAAATTTACGGAGTCCTCCACTACGGCCTCTCATAATCATAGCTGGTTTTGTGACGTAAAACCCCACAAATTAATCAGTTATTGACGCTTACGACGGATTCTTGCTGTTCTTGATTACAGAGTTTACTCTGCCCAAGGCAGCCACACGCAGAGAAGATACCGTGTGTGTGCGAACACAGCTGGTTGCTCCAAGATGAGAACAGAGACGCGTTTTATGTGCGCAGACTGCGATAAGGCGCTGTGCGTAGACCTGTTTTTCAAGGAATACCACGTTCTAAAATACTATTGAACAATTTTGCAGTATTTGCTCGATTCTACCGCGCCCTCGATTGTAACGCGCACCAGTTTCCCGCGACAAAAAGAAAGTGAAACATCGATTGTAGTGCACACCCATTTTTTGGGACATAGGAAAAAGGGAGACCTTAGTAATCAACCTTCTCACATTAATAAAACCAGATGCCGTACTCGCGTAACGAACGCACTCGCAAAATAAAAGCACCGCTAACTTTAAAGCACTGCAGTAGTTGATCCGCGGCGTCTCCGAAAACGTTTGGCACGCCGATTCATAGCTCCTGCGTCTCGATGAAACTTCGACACGTTGCCGGGCGTAGCCGCATGCAAGCGGCGGTAACATCATTTACTCGCAGTGGCGCATTCCTCCGTGCAATCGCAGTTGCCTCACGCCTGCTGCCGCGCGCTGCCATGCGTGCTGCGCAGGCTGGCGCAGCTAAGTCTAAGCATGGTCGGGGCGTGATCTCCGAGATTGCATCGCGGCAATCTCGGACGTCAAGCAGTGCGCACGGCTGAGAGGTTCTGCCTCGGCACGGATATGAGGGAGAAATGCGGTGATGAGCCGTTTTGCTTAAGGTGATGGGAGACATCTATTCTCCTGTTACGACCACACGCAAACGCTATTGAAAGTTTGCGCCGCTGGACATCTCGGACTTCGGTTGGCCGCAAAATGGCCAACCTGACGCGGCGATTATCATTGGCCTACGCGTCATGCGCGTCGTGGCATTGTTGCGTGGGGGACCGGCGGCGACATAGCAACTACAGAAACTACACGCGCCAAAGACCGCCGCGCCACTAGTTCGTTTTTTCGGCAGTAACCGTTCGGCAGCGCCCGAAGTGCGTTGGGGGCGGCCATTTTCCTACGCGTCTCGGTATGGTGACGGTGTCGTTTGTTCGCACTCGATTGTAACGCGCATACGATTTTAGGTTTTATCGAAAAAGAAGCGTGCATTAGATTAGAGTAAATACGGTGTAAGTGATGCTGACACCAAAATACAGCTCCTGATTCTTTTTTTAAAAAAAGCAACGTTTTTCCGACCTTACGCACTTCGTACATTCAAAATCCGCAATTTCACAGATTGACTGTCTGGGAAAGCTTATTTCCTTTTGTTTGTTTGTTTGTTTTTTCTCGTTTTTCTTTATTTGATCCTCAAAGAGCTCAACATCCTTATTAGTGATGACATTGGGTGACATGGTGCCTACCCGCATCGACATGAAAGAAAGTTATGTGCCACTCGGGGAATTTTGCAAAAATACTCAGGGAATTTAGCATTGTCAACTTGGGAGACACCCTGTATACACCTTTTCATGGCATCATTTGGATTGATTTAGAGCGATAAAAAAAGCGTGGTTTCAATCTTCCAACGCATTTCCCTCAACTCTGCAGCTGATGTCACCTTAGTCCTCGCTATCCAAACTAGAAGAGAAGCTCAGGGGAAGATGGATGCTTGAATCGATGAACAAATTGCAAAATACGATTTAGAACAGAGAATGTTGCAGGAGCCAACGTTTCGACAAGCGGACTTGTCTTCGTCAGGGCGGCAACTGCCTTCTCCAGCGTTCGTTTATGTACGCCTTTGCACACTCTCCCCCGTCCTCAGAAAGAGAGGAGCAGCAGGTGCGAACAATAACAAAAAAAAGGGGGGGGGGGGGGTTGGGTGCAGGGATAGTTGGGTGACAGATGTTGGCATGACTAATATAGATGGTAAAGAATCCACTCCTTGTACATATCTTGCAAATGGATTGTGTGTGCAGTGCTAGAAAGCAGGATGAAAAAGAACACACGCTTGGAACAGAAGTTGCTCCTATGGCATGTGTCCCCCTCTCCACCCCACACCACCTGCGCATTTCACCTGTTCCGTGTTCTAAATCGTATTTTGCGATTTGTCATTAGTCCTCACTACGGCTTTTGAGACAGGCGTGCCTTCGGAGGCCATTGGAGACCGCACCATACTCCGGCCCTGCTTTAAAAAATCAGCACCAGGAGGTGTGCAGTTGATTTCTTACTTTCTAGCTTGCATGTGTGCCTAATATGTTAGAGCAAACAAAAGTTACATATGGTTACACTTTAAATGTCTTGAGCTGATGTCACTGAAATGTTACTGAATAGTACCTATGCTCTCCTGGTACTGTTCGCGTGGTCGTTTTGGGAGAGCAAGAACACTAGGATTTCAAGCGCCCATTATCAAACCTACACTGAATATAGTGCTGAAATATAGTGGAATCAGCATTACGAATGCTTTGTGAAGCGATAAAAATTTCAACCGGGCAGTTCCGTATTCTTTCCATGACCCCTTTAATTCAACCAAAATGTGAGGGTGAACTCTTTGTTGCTGATGATGTGGTCTTGTATGGCAACCATGCATTTCTGAAATCACATGACCAGCTAACAGATCTGGTGGTGGCAAATGCAAATTTCGTTAAGCATGCTGGCTGTTGTTTCTTTCCGCACTGTTCATACTGAATGGAGACAATTGTGATTTGGCTCAGTGTTTGATGGTGATCCTCCGAATTAACCGAGGTGCCACAGTATACAGCCGAATTAGCATTAGGTGCACTCAAATGCACATTTGTCGTGGGACCAGAGGACATGTCCGAATCATCATTTCCCGAATTCGCGAGAGTTGAATGAATGAGCTTTTATTGTCCTCACCTTTACTACCAGCAGCTAGTGCTATGGTTTGCAAAGCGCATAGGTGGTTTGTACTTGCAATTCATTGGTAGCGTTGTGCATGTAGTGATGATGAGGTGGTGTTTCTGCAGGAGTCGATCCCGATCGAGGAGACGTCATCGCCACTACAGCCGCTCCCGTTCCCGTTCTCCGAGGCGCAGCAGATACTACTAGTGAGTGCTGGCACAGTACCGTGCTTCTGGTTTTTAGCCAAGTTGCCAGGCTGTTGATTGCTTGCACGTTTTTTTTTTTAAGTTATTTTTTCTACCATTAATGTGAATATTTGTTTTCAAACAAATGGGATTAGGGGCTCTTCATAGTGAATAAGTGTTTCTTCTGTTTTCCATGCTAAGCCTTGTAGAACTGCTAGCAAGCTGTACTTAACAAAGTGTAATGCTGTATCTATTCATGGTCTAATTGTGAAATCCTTTTTTTTTTTTTTTTCATTCTCTCAGCAGTTCGCGCAGCCGAAGGTGAGTGGACCACTGTTCTTTGCATAGGCATAGCGAATTTTGTGGCAACACTCCTTGGTGACTTGATATGTTGATTTTTCAGTTATTGTTGAATGGGGGGGGGGGGGTGAAAGACAAAGCTGGTATAATTGTATTGAAATAGCCTTGGGTGGATGGCGCTGTATTTGGTGTCCTGGTAAGATTTTATGACAAGGATAGTAATGAGGGAAAACTGGAACGAGATATTTGGTGTGGCAGGCTGTTTAGTTATCGTCATGTGTTCAGATTAATTAAGATCTCACCACCCTCATAATTTGGGTTTAGCTGTGCGAAATTGTAAAGATCCCCTTAAGAACTACGCAGTCAGTTAAATTGCAGATGTTAATATTTTTTCAACCACTAAAGCTATTAAAAAGCAATTGCATACTTGAAATTATAGCACCAAATAAAGAGAAGAGAGACTACCCAAGATAGCAAAGCTTGGCTTAGATTAATCCAGAAATGTCAAAAATATTTGACTTTCATCCCCCCTTAATGTGCATCTTTTGTCATCCATTTACAGTTAATTGCGCATTTAAGACTGTCCCTGGCTTTTGTGTATTTTACCACTTGTGTATCTGTGTTGGTGCTCATAGTGTGCCTTTCTGCAGGAGCCACAGTCGTTCTCCCATGTCAAATCGGCGACGCCATGTTGGAAGCCGGGTGAGTGAATTGGATACCCCTTGAGCCTCTGGTGTAGCTGCGCATCCTGCTGCTGAAGTTAGTCACAGGTGCTCGAAATTGAGCACAAGAAAATTCATATAGAGTTTCGAGGCTTTCCATGTCCAAACAGTGACATGACTACAGTTGAGCCCTTTTACAGAAACAATTGGGCCCAAGAGGTTTCTCACATCGTTGGCTGCCCTATCTCTGCTTATGAAACACCCCTGCCCTGCTTATGAGAGATTCCTCAAGGGACAGAAATTGTTCGTTAGTGCACGTCTCTTCTAGGGGGGTTCAATTGTATGAACAATGCTGTAGTGGCGACACCATGAAACTGATTTTGGCCATGTGGGATGATTTAAAGGGGCCCATCACTGCTTCCATGTAACCCTCGAGCACCATCACTTACGGAGCCTAATGCCTCACAACTCGCGTGCTGCGCAAGGTTCTCAAATCCATTAGGTGTTAGTGGAGGTCACTTTGAGGGGAATTCAGCCATTTGAGCATGTTCACTTTCGTCGTGAGTATGCTAGAAGCTGCATAGAAGGGGCTGAAGAATGGTCATGAAGGCGTGCAAGTGCGTGTCATGGCTGAGTGTTTTCTGTTTGCTCCTCTCTTTTTTTTTTCTGGACCTTATTAACGCTTCCACATTGGTGACAGACTTGTTGCCAGTTGCCATGGTGACCTTGTGCCACCCCATGGCATCCGCAGCAACTCCCACGGGGACTGGCCAATGGCAGTTCTGCTAATGATTTCATAGTCTGGAAAAATTATGCTGAGATGTTGCAAGAGTGGCTGCTTTCCATATGTATTTTGAAGCCAAATTGCAAATTACCTGTTGCATGTAGCACAATAATATTTTGCCGTTATGTTCACAGGAGCCTCCGCAATTGAACAGTGTTGTTTTCTTGCTGTACTCGAGAAGCCTTACTGGACCCCTCTAAAGGCGCGTGCACACTGGCGGAAAAACTCTCGCGGCTTTCCGCCGGTGGAAAAACGTGAGCCTCCTAGGCTACCGCGCGTCAGGATTTTCGTGCCGCGAAAGCGATCGGTCCGTGCGCGATTTTACTAGCGAGGCCAATCGGAGCGTCCCCGTCCGTGACGTACGCGCTCCATCGGACCCACCCGGAGGCTCGTTTCGTACCCGTGTGGGTGCTCGCTTGCCTCTTGCGCCCGTTCGCTCTGTGGAGGCAGGATTTCGCGGCGCTGTCGCCGCGGTTCGCCGCGAGCAGTGTGGCCGTGTGGCCGCCGAAGCGTTTTCCAGCCGGCGGCGCAACCGCGCGCGTTTTTCCGCTAGTGTGCACGGGCCTTAACACTCTGGGACGAGGGGTAAAAATAGCCCACATTTAGGCTCGAACTAAAATAGTGAGGCTGAGGTACTATGCCTTGTTGTAGGCTTGGAAGGTGGCATTTTTGAGCAAGAGCACGAGAAGCATAAATCTCGCATGTAGGTGTAAATGAGGCAGCACAGTGTGTCAAGTGCAAGATGGTTGGAAATCTTGCCATATGAGGACGTTTCTCTGCTCTGGGCCTTGGAATTCAAATTTCACTATGTTGAAATATTTGGTTGGCAATTTAAAACTGTTAGAATATACGTGCATGTCTACTCATATAGTGTCTCGCATGTAGGTGTAAATGAGGCAGCACAGTGTGTCAAGTGCAAGATGGTGGAAATCTTGCCATATGAGGACGTTTCTCTGCTCTGGGCCTTGGAATTCAAATTTCACTATGTTGAAATATTTGGTTGGCAATTTAAAACTGTTAGAATATACGTGCATGTCTACTCATATAGTGTCTCGCATGTAGGTGTAAATGAGGCAGCACAGTGTGTCAAGTGCAAGATGTTGGAAATCTTGCCATATGAGGACGTTTCTCTGCTCTGGGCCTTGGAATTCAACTTTCACTATGTTGAAATATTTGGTCGGCAATTTAAAACTGTTAGAATATACGTGCATGTCTACTCATATAGTGTGATACAGTTGTGGCTAAGAGGACCTGGGTGATTTGTAGCAGCCCACCAAGACATTAAAGCAAATGGTATCTAATAAGCCCTCTTCAGAAGCCTTTAGCTTTTCACACTTTAGTCATACATAGTGCATGTGTTGAAGTCACTGTGGAAGAATACGTTGAAGTGAAGGATGATCAGAAAATGAGGACGTAGTGCCTTGCCCATCAGGAACACAGTCGTTAGGATGGAGTTCCAACTCAATACCACTGCAGTGTCATCTTACAGGCTGTAGCACAGGAAGTGTGGAAAGTCATCCAGTGAGGCCGAAAGCAAACTAAGTTCAAGGACCTTCTTAAGGAGGGACGTGGCAATGGGAATGCTCAATTTGGTCAAAATTTTCCATTTCTCAATTTATTTTTTTTTTCATGATCCTCGGACCTTATTTTACCATGTGGTTGAATGTTATAATGAAATACGTGGTAGTGGTAGGGAAAATGCCACTTTATCTTTGTGTTCTCATCCAAAATTGCAAGAAAATCGGGCTTCTGAAAGGGCCACCAGTTAAATTTAGGAGTTGATCTTCTCTCTCGATGGTTCTAATGACCGCGGCGACACGTTGAAGGACGGAGTCTGGAGCAAGATGTCCTCACAGCAAAACACTCAGGTTTATTTACATTATTTACAAAACTTGGCCGGGGCGGCCAGTACTGTCACAGACATCACAGCTGGGCTCGAACCACACCAAGTGGTTCTTTCCGAGCCCTTAACGTTTGCACTCAAACGTGGATAAGCACTAAGCTTTCAAACCTCATCATAACTCGTCAGAGGCAGCGCCAAGCTCGACCTCTGACCACCTTGCTGCATCTGCGACCCGAGTTAGCGCTCTCTCCTCCCCTCTCTTATCTCTTCTCGGTTAAATACACCTGATCGCTTCTGCGACCGCGTTCCGGGACCAACCTATATACAGCACTTCACCAATCAAACCAGTGTTCACTCTCTCCACGAGAGCCTATGGTTACACCTTCGCATTCCCACACTTCTACCCGCTTGCTGCACCGAGCTTCTCCGAAAGATATTATCGGCCACTAATCCCGTGATCAGTTAGAACTCTGCAGCAGGCCCACATTGCCACTCTATTTACCCGCGGCATGCAACCAAGCCGCCGCTTCAAGAGAACTGCTAGACAGGTCTATTGTACCCAAAAGCACTTCCGTACATTTTCACGGCGGGGTCATTTCTTCCGAGGGCAACCCCTTGGCGACAGTTCGACCGAGCAGAAAGGTCAAAGGAGATCTTTGACAGGGAGCCCCCCTGCTTTTGCAAGCGACTCTCCCCCTTCTGTTCCTTTCTCACATGCCCCGTTTCCTACGAAAGTGCTCTACAATGCCGCAGTGCAGAGACCTGTCACCCGTCATGTCCCCTCTGCTTTGCAGCTATGTACGTCACAGCAATTACTGGCCGCGCCTGTGTCGCGAGAACAAAGCTGCCACTTTTACTAGGTACTGAGAGAAGACCATGACGTTTCTACAGGCCGCCGTCGCCTGCTCTTCTCTGTCGATCTGCCGCCGAACATAACACCGCCATCTTGGCATCATTGTAAAAAGGAGAGATCGAACCTGAGAATGGTCACACTGTCGTGTTTCTCCAACAAAAAATACAACCAGCAAAAGCGAGCAAGAACTTAGCTGCTCAAAGTTAACATTTGACTGTTTTCATGAAATAAAACTTTGAGCTCAGTTTTCTCAGCTTGCCATTTTTTGAGCAGTTGCTGTCAGTCATCCCAGTGCCATTTCATAACTAATGAAGCTCAATTCATTGTTTTTTTCACTTAGATCCTGAAACATTATTGAGCGCTGTAAAGCTATTCATTTCTACCTGCACTTCGCACGAAACTTTGTAATTGTACTTTTGCAAAAGTTATTAGTAAGAAAATATGTCGAGGACATTCAAAAATTTTTTCCTGTACTCATTTGGACATTAAAAAAATCAATGAACAGCTTTACGGCACGCAGTGGGCCTTAGTGTATATGCTTAAGTAAAAATGGTACTGAAATTTTGTCTATTTAACCAGTTAAGGGGAGACACGGGTCGAAAAGTCGCGGTTTTCCGGAAAATTTTCGGTTTTTTTTTCCGGCTGTATTGGCATCCTTGAACTATAATCTTTTATTTCTGAAAATATCTAGCTGAAATTCGCACGAGAAATTATCTAAAAAGTCTTCAAGTGATCAGCGGTGACGCGAGAAATGCGTGAAAGTCGCGAAAAATGGTGTAGTTTGCATCCCTCTGTCGCGAAAAGGACGCGCCGCCCGCCATTTGAAACCGTGCACGCGTGTAGCGCAAGCCGTCTTCTCCACAATCTACCAGCGGCCAGTCTCGTATCTTTACGCGGAATAACAAAAAACAAGAAAAACAACACACACGTTGGTTGTTTTGAATATCGCGGCATGCAGTGCGAGGCCGCCATTGGACGGCGGCGCGCTTCACCCCCCTTCCATCTCTCCGGCAAAAGGGCGAAGCCTCAAACGCTGCAATCGAGTTCTGCGTTTCTTCTGAATTTTCGAGCCATGACAAGCCCTAAAAAGTGCAGTTCTTATGTTCGAAAGTTCATAACTCGCCACAAGTATTGAGAGAAACGGCGTCGGACGCGTCCCGAAGCAACAGCGAAGGACGATGCCGCCCCGACGCTCCGACATCGGATAGGCCTAATGCCGAGACCGAACCCCGCGACAGTGGTTGTGAAATTGACGCTGCCGTGGAATTTGTCAGTGCATCCCAAAATAAGATTGGATTCTTCGAGAGTGAGCCTAGACCGGCAGGTTCTCCTACTGTCAACACGGTGCTTTGCGAAATCGGTGCGCTGACGGCACTTGCGGCGGGTTCGGCGTGCCCGACCTGCCGCGAACGGAAGATCGCCGTCCGAGAGGCAGCTGAAAAGCGCAAAGGACTTTCGGCATTTCTCGAACTGTGTTGTGAAAATTCCGATTATCCCGAATCTATGCTTTCATCCACGCACACGTCGAGGCGTATTACATCGGCCAGGGACCAAGGGACGAGCGTTCGTTATGACAGCGGCAGCTCACGCGACAGCTTCGCCGTAAACGTGAAGGCAGTTTTGGCAGCTCGCGCTGTAGACGCAGGCCATGACCAACTTTCACAATTTGCGCGATTCTCGGACTTCCGAGCCCGATGCACCACAACATTCAACGGCATTTCTAAAAAGCTCCATAGTGCAGCGATGAAAGCAGTGAGCCAAAACTTGGAGCGAGGGCGCACCGTTGCAGCACAGCAAAGAGAGCTCGCGTTGAGGACACCGACCGCACGAGCCGTGAAGGACAAAGTTATGGTGCTGCATTTAGTGCAAGGCACTTTTCATCGTGGCCAAATTTGATGTAAATAGAATGGTTTTCTAATAAGTGCCGACTTTTCAAACTTTCAAACTTGTTTTTCTCCTTTTCAATTTTTTTGACAATTTCACGTTTTCCGGGCAGCCCTTTATAAACTTATATTTATTGTATAGTAACAAAACTTGGCACAAGTACTCTTCAAGACATGCAGAATGCAAATATCTACTTGAAATTGCAGTATCTACCAGCATTAGGTGTGAAAATGTAAGGTTATTGTTTCAAGGGAGATTGAAAATAATTAGTTACAGAGTAAAATTTTTTTTTGTTAGTTCCAATATTTCTGTAAAATATCTGGATAGATATTGGCACTTTACAATCTACGAAGAGTTGAATAACATTCACACGATGCTTTTACTGAAAGTTTAGTACATAAAGAGTGCCCGCAAAATGTGTAACTTTTTGCCATTGTGTATGGCATAACTCAAAAACTGTAGCAGCTACATGAAAAATAATCACATATTTGAAATCTGCATGAAAAACTATACAAATGAGAGAATTTGCAAGTCTCTATTACAAGAAATAAAAAGAAAGTTGTTTCGAGGAGTGTCTCCCCTTAATTAGGGGGTTGTCTGTAAAGGTCGTAAAAGTGATGTAACTCAAAAACTATGATAGGTAGCTTAAAACCGATTTCATTTTAAGGTACCATCATAACAAACTACATCAGTATGCCAAATTTCATCAGTTTATATCATCAATAACCAAAGATAGTTTTCATTGCCACGTCCACCCTTAATTGCTAGAACTCAGCCAGTGAGTGAAAGACCTCAAGCAGCAACAATGTTGATCTGCAATCGCCTACAGCATTATTGCCAAGGGTTGGATCTAGAGCTTACACAGAATGTTTTTCTACAACACCTCCTAGACCTGCTTGGAGCGCTTGGTGCAGCAGCGCAGATCCCAACAGCAGCAGTGTCTGCTACGGAGCATTGTTATACATCTTGGGTAGACAGTAGTGGTTGGTCCACAGCCAAGCAGTGGTCATCAAGAATTAGAAGGCCGCCATTCCATTGGGCTGACAACATTGAGACACCTGTCCCTCGGGCGACTCCTGTCACTCAAGAAGGACCATGTATAGCTAGCTTTGCAAAAAGGAGGATGTATCTGGAAAAGCTAGAACTGCGCAATATATGCACAGGTAGTCCTCGCGG
>JABSTT010002447.1:0-46641 GCA_013339685.2 Hyalomma asiaticum
CCGCATAAGGTAAAATACTGCGCTTCGTAATAACATGAGATGGTTTGGTAAAGATGTAGGCTTGAAGGAATGAAACACTTGTTGAACAGGCACTATCGCCAGAGCCAAAATCTCGACAAGTGGCTTGTATGAAAGATTTGGTGCAAAGTGACCAAAGTGGCAGAAAGATTGCCAACAACATCTAATTTTGTTTCCGTATGCTCATTAAATATTGAAGCATAGTGAAATATAAGCCGACCTGCTAGAACCATTTTTGCACTTGGAGAAGTACAGGCAAAACAAACCCGAATTGACAAGAAGGGCGCCTAAGAAAACGCCAGATGTGGAAATGAAGTGTGCGCTGTTGTGAAGCACGAAAGAGCGCACGCTGACACAAGAATCGGCTTGTTTCTTTATCCAAAAGGCTTCCAACAGCTATCCAGCAAAAGTATCCTGGCAGTTCTTACACTGCGGTGAGCACCCTAAAGAGACTCCATGAGGGGGCTTGCGCAGAAATGCGCGTGGCACGCAGTTCTATTCATAATTCATTAACTAAGTTACCGTAGACAGCGATTCGTGCAGGGTCCTGTGTGTTTAATATACACTTTGCCACTTCTCGGTGGAATCTCGTAGATTATGCCCATTGCTTAACGCAGAAACAGCCCTGCATGCTTGGCATGCCGCCTTATCACATCACGGAGGGATGAGGGCACAGAGGCCTCGAAAGCTTATTCGGAGCAGAGAACACCACTGGCACATGGTGCCAATTCGCGACCTTTTTTATATTATGAGAAATGTTGCGTCCTTAAGGCACATATGTGTTTCAAACTTACTCCACATGTTTCATATTGTAACGAAGATGCCGAAAGGCCCAACGAGAAAGGCAGAACGGTCTTTAATGGCGACGAACCGTTCCCAAAAAACCACGCGTGCCAGAGCGTTCTTCGTCGTAATCTCCCTGGCGATCGGCGCCCATAGTGAGCAGGCGGCTTACTGCGCGTCATTATAAACTGTACACAAACCAGGCCGGCAGAGCTATCTGTTGCGCTAGACACCGTCAGAGCCATCAATGCATTCCTTTAAAGTAACGCAGTCGTGGCTCAGACAAAGACAACAGCCCGTGTCGGCACGTTGACGCTAGCGGCCTTCCTTCTTGAGCGACATTTCGTCGCTACTCGTAATGACACGCCTGTGTTAATAACCATGAATTTTGCTCATATATGGTTGGCAGCGATAAAGGACGTAATGATTGAACAAAACTGTTGACTAATTAAGAAAATGCGACAGATTGCGTTGAATGCACAGCCCGTTCCCAGCGGGAAGTGGAGAAAGCGCCGCATGAGTCCGTCGTGTACATTCCTTGGGCACTTACGGAATATTATGAGCATAAAAAGCATCTGCTTCACCTGCACACGTTTGTCCTAATACTGATCCGAAATACATTGTGAGTACATTCTTATGGATGCTGCTTACCTGTTTTGGTCATTCGCACCGAGTCCAGATGCTCTATCAACAAACTACGGAAGATCTGTGCCCCCTTCAATACCACTGCATGTTTCTATTCGTGTAGTTCTGGGAGCGCTAGCCAGGAACCCTTGCAGCCATGGCGACGAGTGTGGAACATGTCTGTTTCTTCCCAGAAGGTGTCATTTCAACCCTCGCATACTAGCTGAAGGTACAGTACCGCCACGTGGCCCTTACCTGCCATGAAAGAACGATAGAATTATGGACCAGAGGCTCGTTTCTTTCTAGACGGGATGTACGGAGTTGTTCTACTTAAATAGAAGGCAAACTTATTGGTAATCCTGCCGACGAGAAGGGACACTAAGTGACTTTGTAATGAGTAGACAGCCTTGAGTAACCCATTCCATCTCCTGCTTTTATGGCGTGACACCTGATGCGAGAGAATGCACGGCCAGCACTGTTTGATATCTACGTAGCTGAGCATCTGACAATGCTTGCGACAAAAAAACCTTTGATAACGAATTGTCCCATAGTTGTTTGTAATAGGTGTTAGCTTTGATGCCCTCACACATTACATGGTTGACGTGGCTTTATGAATGGTGCTAAATTCAATTCAATTCGATTCAATTCATTTTATTTCCATTTTCTTGCGATACACACACAAAAAAAATGGAGGAGGCCCGAACAAAAAGTGAAACTGTGTTCACTTGACGGGGATTCGGGCCCCCTTTACAAGGCATGTGGCGTGACAGGCGTGACATTGCATAATGAAGGAAAGAAATACACTCATTACATAAAATACAAATTACATTACAAAAATACATGAAATATTCTTGTTTACAGAACGAAGGAGAGAAAAATAAAGTATCATAGAAATATATGTAAATTAAAACATAAGACACACACAATTTTTTGCAGACGGGCACTATTGAACGGATATAAAAAATTTCTTAGTGTTTTCTTACTGGTGGATTGGAAATATATTTCATGTTTGTTTCATTATTATTATTATTATTATTATTATTATTATTATTATTATATTATTATTATTATTATTATGAGCGAGACGATGACGGCTGCAAAGAGGACGAAGAGTGGTGATAAGTAGAAGAGGAAGTGAGGATGGGGATCAGTCAAGTAGACGATGAACAAGAAAACGAAGACGATGACAACGAAGAAAAAAAAGAAGCTCAGAAAGAACACTGTGGAAGAGAGAAGAAGAAGAGGGGGGCAGAAGCAGGAATAGAGTAAGATTCAAAGATATTAATGAGAGAGCACGCAGCAAAGCCTAGCTTACGCTGTCATTGGAGTCGATGAGGGGGACTATGTGGGCTTGTTGGAAGAGCATCTTGAGTTTGATGGTGGCACACGCTGAACAAACACAACAGGAAGGCACACCTGACACGCCACAGCGCTAACTTTCAGCAATTGACTCATTTTACCGCAGATCACGCTCGCACATATAACCCTCAAAAACGTTATACGTCACGTGTGCATTATTCAGAAATATGAACGATGAAAAATGTAAATCCACTAAAGTAATAGTACATATCTCGCAGACATGAAAAAACACCTTCAATGAGTCTCATTTTTCTCTTCTTTGTTTTCTTATGTTGCTACCTAAAGCCGCAAAAAACCGCAAACAAACAAACAAAAACACTTTATCGAGAACACATGTATTCAAGTTCTTTTTCTGAAGCCATTAATGATACCCTGCTGACGCATGCGTTCCCAGATCTCGGTACGTTTTCGGCTTCTACTGTCAAATGTGTTGTCCCGTACTGGCTTCTACGCATGATAGCCGTTTCCTTAAGTCTGGCTTTACACGTACACCATCGGGAATGAACGGCGAGAAAACCATCTGGAGCCACGTTGCTTACCTAGTTTTTATGTTCCCTTAGTCTGTCATTTATACATCTACTAGGCTGCCCAATGTAAGACCTTGAAGCATTAAAAAAATCCTGCCAGTGCCTCATGCACGATAGTTTTGAAGCGTCACGTTCAAGTGATGCTGGTTGTCCGACCCACGTACTCGGATCAATTGCAGAGGGTCTCCTAAAAAAAGCACAACGGGCAGGCTCCGTGCAAGTGGATGATCCAAGCACAACCGTAAATAAAAGAAACGCTGCCGTCATACCATATATACATAAAATGTCCCATATTTTAAAGAAGATAGCTGAAAGGAGTGGCGCTTGCGTAGTTTTTTCAGCACCCATAAATTGGTGAGCTTGTGTCGGAAGACAAGGCCAGATAACACCACACGCAGCGCATGCGAAACGGTGCACAAAGACGAGAAAGAAGATGTTAAGCCTAGTAGGTGCGTTGCCTGTCGGATCCCTTTAACGTGTGGAAGGTCTTACACTGGGCAGACCAGTAGATGCATAAATGACATACTAAGGGAACATAAAAACAAGGTAAGCAACTTGGCTCTTGATGGCTTTCTCGCCGTTCATTGCTGAAGGTGTACGTGTAAAACCAGGCTTAAGGAAACGGCTATCACGAGTAGAAGCCAGTACGGGACAACACGTTTGACAATAGAAGCCAAAAACGCAGCGAAATCTGGGGACGCATGCGTCAGTAGGGCATCATTAATGGTTTCAGAAAAAGAACTTGAATACATGTGTTCTCGGTAAAGTGTTTCTGTTTGTTTGCGGTTTTGCGCGGTTTAAGGTAGCAACACGAGAAAACGAAAAGGAGAAAAATGAGACTAATTGAAGATGTTTTGTCATGTCCACGAGATATGTACTCCTGTTGCTTTAGGTGGTTTCCATTTTTCATCGTTAAGAATTCTGAGCAATACACACGTGACGTATAACGTTTTCAGTTCAGTTCTGTGGGGTTTTACATCCCAAAACCAGTTCTGATTATGAGAGACGCCGTAGTGCTCCGGAAAATTTCGACTACCTGGGATTCTTTAACGTGCACTGACATCGCACAGCACACAGGCCTCAACATTTCGCCTCCATCGAAATGCAGCCGCCGCGGCCGGGATTCGATCCCGCGACCCTCGGATGAGCAGCCGAGTACCTTAGCCACTAGACAACCGCGGTGGAGCACGTACAACGTTTTGAGGGTACATGTACGAGCGTGATCTGCGGTAAAATAAATCAATTGTTGAAAGTTAACGCTGTGCTGTGTAAAGTGTGCCTTCTGTTGAGCGTGTTTGTTCAGTGTGCGCTACCATCAAACTCAAGCTGTCACTGGAGCGCGTGCTTCGTAGGCATGGGGATTGTGTGGCCATTAGCTTTAGCTCTCACACGGTTCTCGTAGTTCATGTGGAGCCCCGCCACGGTGGTCTAGTGGTTATGGCACTCGGCTGCAGATCCGAAGGTCGCGGGATCGAATCCCGGCCGCGGCGGCTGCATTTCGATGGAGGCGAAATGTTGAGGCCCGGGTGCTGTGCGATGTCAGTGCACGTTAAAGAACCCCAGGTGGTCGAAATTTCCGGAGCCCTCCACTACGGCGTCTCTCATAATCAGAACTGGTTTTTGGGACGTTAAACCCCACAAATCAATCAATCAGTTCATGTGGACTGACAGTGCGCATCTGCTGATCGACTATAAGGAAATATATGCTTCTTGAGTATATGCGTTCATTTTCCGCACTCTCCGGTCTGACATGATGAATTTTGCTGAGAACACTGTCTAATGGGTCCACAGCTCTGAACTAGTCGCCAGTTGCGGGAATGCATGTGGTCTGACGGCTGGTGGAATACAACGCGTTCGCCAGGCAACAATTACATGCGGCACACATGGCTTCTGGTCCGATATTACGTCGTTTCCAGAAGTTGCACGGCTCAGTGGTAGAGCTGACTGCTCCACTGAATGCTTGGCTCTCTGCCGTTTCCTAAGTCTGGCTTTACACGTACACCATCGGGAATGAACGGCGAGAAAACCATCTGGAGCCACGTTGCTTACCTAGTTTTTATGTTCCCTTAGTCTGTCATTTATACATCTACTAGGCTGCCCAATGTAAGACCTTGAAGCATTAAAAAAATCCTGCCAGTGCCTCATGCACGATAGTTTTGAAGCGTCACGTTCAAGTGATGCTGGTTGTCCGACCCACGTACTCGGATCAATTGCAGAGGGTCTCCTAAAAAAAGCACACGGGCAGGCTCCGTGCAAGTGGATGATCCAAGCACAACCGTAAATAAAAGAAACGCTTGCCGTCATACCATATATACATAAAATGTCCCATATTTTAAAGAAGATAGCTGAAAGGAGTGGCGCTTGCGTAGTTTTTTCAGCACCCATAAATTGGTGAGCTTGTGTCGGAGACAAGGCCAGATAACACCACACGCAGCGCATGCGAAACGGTGCACAAAGACGAGAAATAAGATGTTAAGCCTAGTAGGTGCGTTGCCTGTCGGATCCCTTTAACGTGTGGAAGGTCTTCAATGGGCAGACCAGTAGATGCATAAATGACATACTAAGGGAACATAAAACAAGGTAAGCAACTTGGCTCTTGATGGCTTTTCTCGCCGTTCATTGCTGAAGGTGTACGTGTAAAACAGGCTTAAGGAAACGGCTATCACGAGTAGAAGCCAGTACGGGACAACACGTTTGACAATAGAAGCCAAAAACGCAGCGAAATCTGGGGGACGCATGCGTCAGTAGGGCATCATTAATGGTTTCAGAAAAAGAACTTGAATACATGTGTTCTCGGTAAAGTGTTTCTGTTTGTTTGCGGTTTTGCGCGGTTTAAGGTAGCAACACGAGAAAACGAAAAGGAGAAAAATGAGACTAATTGAAGATGTTTTGTCATGTCCACGAGATATGTACTCCTGTTGCTTTAGGTGGTTTCCATTTTTCATCGTTAAGAATTCTGAGCAATACACACGTGACGTATAACGTTTTCAGTTCAGTTCTGTGGGGTTTTACATCCCAAAACCAGTTCTGATTATGAGAGACGCCGTAGTGCTCCGGAAATTTCGACTACCTGGGATTCTTTAACGTGCACTGACATCGCACAGCACACAGGCCTCAACATTTCGCCTCCATCGAAATGCAGCCGCCGCGGCCGGGATTCGATCCCGCGACCCTCGGATGAGCAGCCGAGTACCTTAGCCACTAGACAACCGTGGTGGAGCACGTACAACGTTTTGAGGGTACATGTACGAGCGTGATCTGCGGTAAAATAAATCAATTGTTGAAAGTTAACGCTGTGCTGTGTAAAGTGTGCCTTCCTGTTGAGCGTGTTTGTTCAGTGTGCGCTACCATCAAACTCAAGCTGTCACTGGAGCGCGTGCTTCGTAGGCATGGGGATTGTGTGGCCATTAGCTTTAGCTCTCACACGGTTCTCGTAGTCCATGTGGAGCCCCGCCACGGTGGTCTAGTGGTTATGGCACTCGGCTGCAGATCCGAAGGTCGCGGGATCGAATCCCGGCCGCGGCGGCTGCATTTCGATGGAGGCGAAATGTTGAGGCCCGTGTGCTGTGCGATGTCAGTGCACGTTAAAGAACCCCAGGTGGTCGAAATTTCCGGAGCCCTCCACTACGGCGTCTCTCATAATCAGAACTGGTTTTGGGACGTTAAACCCCACAAATCAATCAATCAGTTCATGTGGACTGACAAGTGCGCATCTGCTGATCGACTATAAGGAAATATATGCTTCTTGAGTATATGCGTTCATTTTCCGCACTCTCCGGTCTGACATGATGAATTTTGCTGAGAACACTGTCTAATGGGTCTACAGCTCTGAACTTGTCGCCCGTTGCGGGAATGCATGTGGTCTGACGGCTGGTGGAATACAACGCGTTCGCCAGGCAACAATTACATGCGGCACACATGGCTTCTGGTCCGATATTACGTCGTTTCCAGAAGTTGCACGGCTCAGTGGTAGAGCTGACTGCTCCACTGAATGCTTGGGCTCTCTGCCGGCTGGAAGCTGATTCATTTCTCCTTATGTGTTATAGTTGCGATAGACAAGGGAACATCGGCGGGCAGTATTCCTACAGGAATAGGGGATAGTCATAATGTGTTGTGATCTGGAAATACTGGGCGCGTCGGCCATATTCTTCGGGGCGACACGGAATCGTCTGCTATCGCATTACGAGAGGCTGGGAGGTCGTCGCTCATGGTGCTTTCTGGCCAAGGAAGCTGAGCAGTTTCTTGCGGCATCCATCTACGAAAGGTCGGTAGAGCCCACTGCTGAGCCAGAAGTCGGCGATAACACAATAACGAAGTCTTGAGCTCTTAAACTTGGAAAGCAGCTGCTACAGGCGTATTGCTTCGCAACGGAAATAGTACGCCGCGATTCCTCCTTTTGCGACGCGTTCTTCTTGTCTGAGGTAAGCTTTAGAGGAAATGCTTGATTGTCGAGGAGGTCCGAGGGTGAAATTTCTAAGGTAAGCTCGTATGACTTGCAATACAGTGCGTCACGTTATTTACCAATGCCTTTAGAAACGAGGCCCAGATATCGAAACCACGTTGTTTCTCAGCGTCACTGTGCTGCTTTCTAAACCTTTTCTCCGGCCGTAAGCACATCTACCGTTCACAGTTGCGTGTTTGTCGTTTTTTTTTTCGAAAGGAGGAATGCGGGGACACATGAGCGGTAGGCCGAGAACGTCTCAGAAAAATTAGGCTATTGCGTATTGAAGTTCGCACGCGCGACGAGTGTTATTTATCCGCTGATATAGCGAAAATACGTCCGTTGATGTGAGCAGGAGGTTTGTTGAGAGGATCAGTGTATGTAGCAGATAAGCTTGTCAAAGGACGAAAAGTTATTTCCAGTGCGGCCAGACACCCGTTGTAGTTTCCTTAGTAAAGGGGGAGGGTCACTTTCAATGAAGGCACTCAGTCGGTTCTAGAGTCTGTTCTCTCCGCAGCTTTCTTTTGCGAAGAAGGACAGTACAGAGGGGAAAATACGGGACACTGGATGAAGTCATCACGACCATCGCGTCGCCTTGCGTGCAAGTGTGCTGTATATGAGTCTTTCGAGCACTTTTAATTTTCTTTGCTTTAATTATGGCCGCCAAATAGCTAGCGAGGGGCACTGAGGGTCAGGTTGACGGGTGCAATGCGATCCTGCGAATGGGCACCGACGGCTTTCTACAGCTGGCAAATAACGCGCCGATGGACGGCCGAATTTCGACCGCGAATATTTATGGCTACCGATCACATAATTGTGTATTCACATTAAAGACAGCCAATAAAGCACAGCTTCAAACGGAGCGCACAATTTTAAGTTATTCAAACATCTCGCACGCGTGCATTACGTGTACGTCGAGTTTTTAGTGAGACAACAGAATCTAGTTTTTATGAAAGTTGATGCATGATGCCAAATCAGGAAACTTGCAGCTTGCGGTGCATATTTATGGCGCTAACAACACGATGTCGTTAGAAGTCCATGTCGCACAATTTTCCCCGAGACGCACGGTGTGCGAGCACCGCTTTGAACCAGATATTGTATACGCTCAAATCACGGCATTTACTTATTTATATTTATTCCCGCGAACACCTGCTGTCGCCTGTAAAAAGCAACACGACAAGGAAACGGCGAATGATCATGCTATTTCGATCGCGCGTGCGTGATGTACCCGTTCGTTAAAGATATGTTAAAAATTTGCCTATCGTAAATGTGCCGGTGGTTTTGTCGCTGGGAAAGCAACTCATTTTTGACGGGAAAAATAGAAAAAATAAGGCAAAACGGTGATTTTAGGTGCGTCAGTCACAGTTCCGAACGCACGCAATGCTTATTTGATGAGACTACCTACGCGGCGGTGACAGTATGTTTCTTTTTATCGTTCAAATAACAATGGTGTTTGGTTAAAAACAAGTGTTAGGTTGTTCCCCGTGTGTCGCGGATACACGCTGCGTACACAGCGGCCGGTAGTAGTGACAGTGATGTTCCGTGCAGGGAATTTTCCCTTTTTCAGGGAATTTTCGACCGTCATTTTGGACGAAAGGGAAAAAGGGAATCTTCGCAATACTGCAGGGAATTTCGGAGGTGAAGACATATCCTTATAATGTTCGAAACATTTCTGTTACAGGGCACTTTCGGTTTCTCCAATCGTTCCCGGTGCATGTAGCACAAAAAATCATCGCCTTTGAGATTTGTTCCTGTTACACGGAGCGTCTTTTTGTTTACTTCGGGCGGTAGGCTCGAAATCCACATATGCGCTATGTATTTACAGCACATGAGCTCCGAGAATGTGGATGGATGGATGGATGGATGCTATGAGCGTCCCCTTTGTAACGGGGCGGGAATTGTGCGCCACCAGGCTCGTAGAACTTTTTTTTCCTCTCTTTAAATTTTCCTCATGCCTTTTAAATTTACTTCAATCAAATCGATCATACTATAGCAAAAACGGAAATTCATAGCCCAGTTCCCTGCCCTTTATGGCAGAAAGTCCATATTTTTTTTTATAATTATTTTTGTCCGTTCTCTCTAGTTTTCTGCCACCAGTATTCTAACCGTCTCTTACTTATTTCAATCGCGGCTATGTTCAGCTTCCCGTTGTTCGCCCTAAAACCCAAGGCTTCCTGTAGGGTGGTGCCCAAACGTACACCTGGGTGGATATTTAGATCGCCATCGTAGCACACCCTAGTGGAAGCCATTATTTTTTCACCAAAAGTTGGCAACTATGTGTGTTACAAGCCAGATGCTTTCAGTAACAAAAACAATAATAGCACACTTTTCATTTTATACAGCTGCCGTGTGTACACAAACGAGTATGTAAGGCATTTCTTCCGCATCGCATACCCCTTAAAGTCAGCTCGAAGGTAGCTTCCGAGTAGTATGAAAAGGCAATGCTTTCAGTTGCGCAGGAGCACCGATACCAAGAACCGGAAACACGTCAAACACGCATATATATGTATATATATTTGTGCAGGGAAATATGCGGGGATTTTTAACGATGCATGCAGGGAAAAATGCCTGACGTCGGGAATTTTCATGCCTCGGAAAGGGAATTCTTCGGCGCATGGCGGAACATCACTGAGTAGTGATGGAAAAACATTGCGGAGCGACGGGGAAAAACCTGCAGGTAGCAGCCGATATACAGCCTGAGATACCACAAGTTTCGGTTTCCGCCGCCTTGAAGACAACATGGCGAGTGGCGCTTACACGGGTTCGACAGGTAGCGCTCCACATTTTGATATTCCCCTATTAGCTGCAGCAATGAACTTTGCTCATCTTGTACTGTACTAAACCACTTGCAACTTAGGTGCTATGGGCCACCCCACGATGAAGGTGGCCATGTCCATATTGAAGGTAGATTTGGCCATTTAACATGAGCAACAGCCCCTGTTCATTTAATAGTGCAGAGTTCGTTTCCTCTTACACGCTGCAAATGCGGTGGCGGTAAAGTGGTATGGCTAGGTTGCACCCGCCAGGAGCCTCCACCGTCGCATAGCCCGCCAGTGCCACTGTGGCGACTTTTTCATTAGGGCTCTTCGATTTTGCACTTCTGGCTGCCCGCGGGCTGCCAGAGCCCGCCGGCGCGCGTTCGTTTTTCTCGGGTTGCTCCGCCCACCGCGCGGCGCACTTCCGGTTGGCGTTCGTTTTTCTCTGGCGGGCTGCTTCTGGCGACCCGCGGGTCGCCAGAACCAGCCAGGACAAAATCGGTCTGGCTGCTTTCTGGCTGATCTCTGGCTAGCAGACGCCAAAATGTGATGGTCGCGCACGCGTGCCGCCATGTTTGCAGGGACTCGGCGGATTGCATCGCGGGTGCTCGAGGAAGTCTCTTTCGGAGTGCTGCTGTAATTACGTTTGACGTTGTGTCGCGAAGCTCGTTCCGTCGTGCAAGATGGTTCATTCACGCGGTGCGGCGAACAGTTGAAGCTTTTATTTTTTGATAATGTCATGCGAACTTCCTTAGTTCAACATGACGAACTCACGCCTTGCAGATGTTTCGTGTCTCAAAGGTTGAGGACATCGTACGCACACGCAGCGGCGCGCCTTCGTCTGGTGGTGCCCGTTTTGTCTTTTTAGCGTTTGTGCCGTTTGTGAGGTGTTATGTCATGCTTGTGCAGTTTGCAAAGACGGTAAGTTGCAAGTACATTCCGCTTCGTCGGAAGTTCTAGGGTGTGATTGTGATCGAACCGATGTGTTTCAACTTTCAACTAGAGCTGCAACGTTGATAGACATATGCGCGGACATGGTTAATAAACGTGCCACAGTGCTGTTTGTGTGTTTTTCGTAGGTCTCTGATGGCGTGCACACGCGTGCTAGCGCATGCAAGGTGTGCAAAACAGAGACGAAGAGAAATGCTTATTTCTTGTGGGGTGTGTGTGTGTGCATTTCACGCTGCAGTATTTATATCATGCAGCGCGCCTGCGGAAACCGACTAGCTCGTACGAGAGTGCTACATTAGTTGAGTGCCCCGCCCCTAATTCGACTGAAGGTATCGACTCGTCTGCTGGCAAAGAGGCACCACCGGATCAAACGAGTCGAATACGTGCAATACAGAACTTTATTCCTTGCACAAGTGCACGTAATGTGTCAATTATTTGTGTCTTGATAGTCAAGTGAAGGAAGAAAGCGAACTAATCAGTGCCGGCGGGCGATGTGATCTCTGAAACCGTAGCTTTCGGAAACACGATGACGTTCGCCAGACCTCGCGTCAAGGCGCTGGACATGTCGGACAGTAGCGATTTCTGCGTTCTGCAAATGTCAGCTTGCCTTGTCCACGTTAGCGACGCGGCAGCTTACCTCGCGCCGGTGGTTTTGTCCGCCGAAGGCAACGATTAACAGGTTCAACGCCGTTTCGCGCGAGGTCTTGCGAACTTACATGATCGTACAGCAAAGCACAGTCGCTGGTGAATATCGCGTCAGCTCTTCAGCAAACCTAGTGACATGTTGATATCAAGCGGGAAACCTAGAAGGGACCGAGTAGATCGCATCGCGCAAAGTTTTGGCGCGCGCCATGTTTGTTTACATTTATGCAAGCCGGACAGGCGTTCGATTTTACAATTCCTCGGGCAGCTTCGGGTTGTCTCGGGTTACCAGCACACGTGATTTCCTGTCAGAGCCGGAACCCGCTAGCAGCCCACTGGCAGCCCGCGGGCTGCCAGAAGTGCTAAAATCGAAGAGCCACATTTGCGTCGGGAGACCTTCAGCGGGCCGCCCCCGATACTCCAAGGGAAGCGAACGCGCCGCGCCCGTTGAGCGCGGTGTGGCGGGACGTAGTAGCACTTTTTTTTTTACCTCGACGTGAAAGTGAATACGTATTGCGAGAAGGCTAGATGTTCGGTCTTGTGCGCAGCGTATAAAAAAATCCGAAGCGCTTGCGAAGGACGAGCAGGTATATACTACAGACAGGCGCAACGTGAGCGCTCGTGTTATTGACCTTCGTCTTTTCCAATATTGGTAAACATTTGTAACTTGCTGTTGGGTGAAAGTACTGGGAACGTCAGCTGCTGGATCAGGCAAGCTCCGCGCATGGTGTAATAGATGAAATCGAGAAAGATGGCGCTGAAACCACCCGCCACCGCATTCCGGAAATGTGGATAAATACACCCTCGAAAAATATGGAGTTGGGTGCAAGTTCATCCGTTTCCTTTGTTAATTTGTTGGGAATTTTCTCGGCAACCAATGCAAGAGCACTTTTGTTGTGTACAGTGATATTATCTGAGAACCCGGCGATTCCCCAATTCGGCGGTTTAGTCTTGTGGGGCTATTGTTTAAGTTTGCGTTGCTCATCCTTGCGTTTTCAAGCAGTTATACATGGTGTTAAATGAACAGTTGGCGCCAGATGTGTCCACTCGCCGCCGTCAAGGGCACATAGCAAGCGCGAACACCCCAACGTGGCCGCTTTGCTTTTAATTAAGAACTGTGAAACAATTAACTTGGCCTCAAGCATAAAGGGTAGAAAGAAATATATGCGAAGTATGTGATCCTTACAAAAGCTGGGAACGGGAAAAATGATCTGTTCTCTAGCGAAGGAAAAGCAAACTTACTGCTTTTATAATCGCTTATAATCACTCAGTATATTAATTTACATAGGCTAATAAAGTTAATATGAAACCCTAAAGTTACGCTTGTTGAAGGCTTTTCTTTTCTTTTTATCTGCGTGCTCTAAAAGCACGCAGATATTCCCAAATTTGTGCCACACTGAAAATTCAGCTAGCATCTAGAATTCATGCAAACATCACCAAGTTGTCTTTTAAAGAAAAAAAAATCTGCTAAAATTCATAACTCGCTGCTATGTAGCACTTACTGGCGCGTTGGGAAGCTTTGAAAATTCGTCTACGGAAAGCTGTAAATATCAGCAGTTCGATTCCACAACGCTACAGTTGCTACTTTTACAAGGAACCATTTGGAAGCCCTGTACTGAGATTTCAAATTTTTTTGGCTGCGGCGTAGGGCGACGACACAGCCTTTTAGCTGCCGCAGTCGCCAAGGGCAAGCAGGCGCGACCGCTCTCCTCTCTCCCGACGGTGGCGCGCCCGCCGCCGCAATGGCGCTATAGCGTCGTCGCAGGGAGTTAGATGTGCAATCTGCTTACAGACTGCACATCAAGTAATGCACGTTATTCGTGACACCATTCCAAGCGACTCGAGCAACAGACAACAATATTGTACAATTTCCTTCGAAAGGATGTCACACACCTTCTTTGGCAAGGCGAGTACCTTGGTTTGCCTCTGTGCAGGAGCTCTCAGACACTTGGCAAGCATTCCATTTCATATTCTGCAATCTTAAGTGTTCCCGAACCCGTCCGAACACTTTACCAATATCCTATGCTTAGTATTAATGCTCTTACTTCTGGATCAGTTTGACTTCGCGAACCCGAATAGAAACCACATAAGAGACTGATCCGAACTAGATGTGCGGCGATTGCGCAATGCAATGCCTGCCTGTCGCCATTTCTGACATTTACAGAGACTAATTGCGCTTCAGTGGAGGAATGACATTTTAAAAACGTCTGCAAGTGCGTCCGTTTAGATGCTTACAGTGAAATCAGCATCGCCTGAACAGTGAATATTTCCGGAATCTTCTCAAATCTTGACAGTGTACTCAATGCACAGACATGCAAATAAAAATAACGAGCTTTAAGCCCCGTTTACGTTTTTACGGCGCAGCTAGTCACAACACACCCCGTTCATCTTGTGGCATCATCAGGTGAACGTTTAGGCCTTGGCACTGCTGTCGCAAAGAGGAGTGGCGAGCGTGCCCTTGGAGGCTTAGCAAAGCGGCCTTTTCTTCGGGGGGTCTTTTTCTTTGTGTCAACCATAGGAAGTCGTGTTCCAATTAGTCTAGGACCACCCACTATATCTTTCGATTTTCTCTCTATCTCTATTTTTTTTTTTGCTCATGCCGCCGATTCTCTAGGTTTCGTTTTATGTCGCCCATCGCAAGTTGCGCTTCAATCGTACGTGCAACGCAATCATATTGGCACGTGCACTTGTTTTGATCTCTTAACGGCGAGTGATTTTATCACTTTCTTGTAACGCGCTTATCATGCATGCTCCGCTCTCCCCTCTGCCCAGTTTGGAGCGGTCGCCTGCCAAGGCTTAACCATAGCTTTCCTGTTAAAAGTGGTATTTCAGTGAAATCTCTCGCGCTGTCTACGGAGGCACCAAGAAAGAGACGCTACGTGGGAAGTCGCGTGCAGGAGGAAGGTTATTCTCTCTCACTCGTGATAGACATACACGCAGAGACAGCAGGAGGAGGAGGGGGAATTTCCGGCGCGAAGGCTACGTTGCGTGAAAATGGTGACGTAAGTCGAATGAGGGTGCTGTGTCAACAAGGCCCTGCATGGGGATTACCGGGCGAGTACCTGTTATGGGAAGACTGAAGTAACGGCCTGAGAACACGATGAACGTCGGCGGCAGACGTCGCAGTGTGCCCGTCTGAGCCGAGTGAAGCAACGGTAGAATGCTGCCTAAGCGGGAAACGAGTATTTTGGTAAGGACAGATGAGGAGTAGCCCACTTAGATGAACCGAAACGAGAACATAAACGCGGCCGAGACGCACAGAGGAATCGAGCGGCACGGCTCGGCTGGTCATTCTCCTCCCCAAGAATTGAATGGCTCCCAACTTTTCATATCCATACCTGTCTGCCAGTCACTCCTATTCGAACGTTTTAATCAAGACGGCAGCAGTTTTGATATTTCAAGTAAACTTGCGAATGTTCGCAGCTACGCAGCGGAATGAATTTGCAGAGAGGTGCCGCCTTGTCCGAATATTTGAAATTACGCGTATTTCTGCTGTGCGTAACAAGTGAATTAAGTTAAATATTTATGACGTTTTTGCATCGGTGCCTGTTCTCTGGCAATGTAAACTCATACATGGCATCGTTCTCGAAAAGTAACAAATCCAGTGACCCTTTTAATACCATCTTTCCGACAGGTTCCTCTGTTGCGAGTTTGAGCTGGGCATTGCCATAATCGCTAAGGCTCGAGGCGCATCGGAGCAACCTGGCGAGATCTACCTTGGAATTGTTGCCGATCTACCGGAGGGAGACAACTACATGGTCAAGCAGGAGGTCATCACAAGTCGCGAAGACAGTATTGACGGGCCGACTATTCTGTGGGGTACAAGATAAATGGTGTTCGATGTTCTCATTTTGCCAATATAATATACGGTAATCCATAAACGAGGTGGAGATCTTATTGTGAAATACAAAAAAAAAAATGGTAGGGAACCTTATTTCCGAATACCAAAAAAAAAGAAAAAAAGGCCTGGGTGATCCGCACTTCACAGGTTTCAATGGCAGGCCGAATAGAAAAGCTGTTACGTGCCTTCACAGGAATGGGTTGCTGCTCTATACAAGCTCGCAAGTGCAAGCGCAACAAAACAAGGGCATGCATAAATGCATGGCTCTAGATCGAACGCGCCTTTCTTGAATCTACGCACAGCCAAAATACTGCGGATATTTGTCTCTCGTCCGAAATCTCCAGTCGAACGCGTGGTTTTATGTCGGCGATCATTCCTGAGAGCACACAACCACCTTTAGCCAGTTGCCCGGGCCAACGTGACAGAAGTGGGAAACGTGTTATTGAAAATACTGACATCGTGCTGATGCACTAGCTTTGCGTTCATTCTTCCTCGTAATCGTGGACCAGCGCTCTTAAAAACGCGGTAGTGATATTTTTGAGGTAGCAAATGCTTCTCACAACATTCACTGCCAAAGTAGTAACTCCACCACCCGGAGTTCCTACCTATAGCTAAGGCGGAGTTAGTCATTTTAATTCCATGGCAGTCTCTTATCGGGCTTACTGTGATTCGGTTTATATATGTGCTGTTCACGTTGCCATACCAAGCGGATTCTATCACAAAAAAGTAAGTCCAAATCAAAATGAAGCAGTACGGCATATTCTGGTGCCACTGATTTTTTGTACTGACTGATTACGTTGTGTTACACTAATGAACGATCGCTATTTACTGCATGCCCCGCCGCAGTGGTCTAGTGGCTATGGCACTCGGCTGCTGATCCGAGGGTCGCGGGATCGAATCCCGGCTGCGGCGGCTGCATTTTGATGGAGGCGAAATGTTGAGGCCGGTGTGCTGTGCGATGTCAGTGCACGATAAAGGACCCCAGGTGGTGGAAATTTCCGGAGCCCTCCACTACGGCGTCTTTCATAATCGGAGCTGGTTTTGGGACGTTAAACACCACAAAACAACTATTTACTTAATGTGATTAGCGCAGTGAATATGCTGCACACTCTTAAAAAAAAGGTAGTGCTACTTACTAACTTTGAGGTAGTAAATGCTTGTCACAACATTGACTACCTAAGTAGTAACTGCAGGTAGTAAACAGCAAGGTAGTAACTTTACTACCATGTCATTTACTACCTGCAGTTACTAGGTCTAGGTATGGTAGTAACCAAAGGTAGTAACTTTACTACCATGGCAATCTTTTATGGGGCTTATTATGATTCGGTTTATATTTGCTTTTTACGTTGC
Organism: Hyalomma asiaticum; assembly: GCA_013339685.2. Lineage (NCBI taxonomy): Eukaryota > Metazoa > Arthropoda > Arachnida > Ixodida > Ixodidae > Hyalomma > Hyalomma asiaticum. Next base: position 17,293 of record JABSTT010002447.1, read on the forward strand.
CATATCAGGTCGACTGTATTGCAAAACATTAAGATCAAATAAAAATGAGCGCGGTAAGGCATTGTCCGGTCACACTGATTGGTGCTGACTAATTACATCGTGCTACACCAATTAACGATTGCTAATTACTTCATGTGATTAGCCCTGCGAATACGCTGCACACAGAAATATTTAGGTGACAGTTTAGAAACATGTTCGAACCAGAAACGACAGCACACACTACTGCAAACGGCAGAGCAAAGCTTCTACGCGATATATGTCCTTCCTTAAGGACGCTCACGTTGTTCCGGCAAGCAGATGTGGATTCGGATAAGTATTCAACGTTTTGGATTGAGATTCATGTATTTTTCTGTTCCGTATATGTATGCAACCACCGCTGCATGGGACCCTTATTCAAACATAATCAAATCACTTATAGTTTGTCTAAATTCCGCGTACGCCGATGACAATTGCAGCATAATATACTGCTGCCAGTGGAGGTAGTACATTTACTAACCTGGTACGTACGCATGTAGTGACAGTTACTACCCCTGACATTTACTACCTGTAGCATACATCTAAGCTAGTAAGTGACAGAAAAATGTAGTAATCGTGCCAAAACGGTAGTAACTGCTCCCGTTACTAGCTTTTCTACTACCTTTTTTTAAGAGTGTGGAAACGCGACATATGATGTTCCTCAAAACATCTGTAAGTGCAAAACAGCGAGGCCAAAATTTGCTAGAAAACACACACCGCTGTTAAAGGGCACAACAGCTGATTTCACAAACCTTAATGTGGCAAAAATGGATCGCGGTCCGACGCTCTGCACAGCTTTCCACGCGAGAGCGCTGGCAAGTCCATCGACAACAGTAGCATGCGTAAATGGCGCCTTATCAATTATATAGACACGGGTCAGGCACGATTTTCGTCGGCCTCTCGCCGTCCTTCCTCTATCGGGGCCCATCCCGCGAGCGCTGCTGCATGCGGCAGGCGCCACTAAAAGTTACCGGGTGCCAAACAAACGACCTCCAGTGGTCCGGCAACCTTGTGGGCCTAGTCCTACCCAAGATGCACCGCGCACTAGGCCCTGGGAACGGCGACAGGTGAGGTTGGCTTGCCGAAGCTAGCGAAGTCACGTGACGCCGCCTCCTAAAAACAGCTTGCACTACAACTATCTTAAAGGAATTTCAGTAAATGAGAACCACTGTGGAAAATGCAAATGATTGACTCATATACGTAAGATGAAATGCTTCTGGCACGCTGCCCCCATGTCTCCGCATACCTCTAAACCCCGTTGCTTCTCTCTTTCAATGACCTATCACACGAAAAAATGTCTTCAAGTTTAATAACAGAGTGTATTACTATTATAATATAGTGTCGTCCACATTGAAGCGTACGAAGGCTAACCAGCATGAATTTTTAAGATAACATGCCGACGCAAGTCTGAGTGAGATGTTTTAATTCTGTGTGAAATGTTCCCATCTATTGCAGTCTTTATAATGAGGGAGTCGCGCACATCTAGCATGGATATGTAGTTTTAACTGCAGTCTAGTCAACAGATGCCCTGCATCATGACAGCGCTGCACGAATGACAGCAGCTGAACTCTGAAGCTTCATTATAAACCTTTTTATAATGCATGTTTGTTGTATGTGTTTAATTGTCAAACAAAGGTACTACATGGAGAACCCGGGCTATTGTTTACTGCTCTTGATTTTTTCCTTTTTACATACCATGGAGGTTTACCCCAGAACAGTTTTCTGAATTGATTCAAGTTAACATTTTTGTGCTTGTTCATTTTTTACCGTATTTCCGATGTAGATTCGGAATTTACACAGTAAACCGCCGTGATAGCTTAGCTAGCTGCTAGGGTGTTAACTTGCGAAGCTTAAGGTTGTGGAGTCCAATTATGGCAACGGCGGCCGCGATTAGATAAAGGCGGAATGTTGACACACGCACCCGTGTGCTCTATTTAGGCCAGCATTAAAGGACCCAGTTAAAATTACTCCGGAGCCCTCCGGAACGCGCCTCATAATCATACCGTGCTTTTGGCACGTGAAACCCAATCAATAACTATAATGATAATAAAGTTTATACAATAATAAGGCTGGTATTATTGTTCGTAATTATAGCGGTACGTAGATACCGGTAAAGCTATTTCGGTCGGACAACTTTTGTTAAAAATTTGTGGAACGGATTTGTGTACCTACTATTCGTTTTCTTTATAATGTCTGAATTTAGTTTGGATGTAACGCTAACGGCGGCTATAGTTACGTCTGGACGTAATGCAAGACAAAAAAAGGGGTGGGGGGGAGTGATGGGCACTTTTCGGTTGAATTAAGTGACGAGGGTCTTTCGCCGTGATGACGGAAGCCAGAAGTTAACAAGAATGGCGCCTTTTACAGAGCTCTTTTATGCAAAATAAGAACAGGATCTGCCTCTTTATTCATGAAATAAAGGTGCAGCAATGTTGAATATATTTGTCTATTGTTTTCTTGGTGTTGTCGGTAATTCGGGCATTCTTTCCGGTCCCGTGCAATCTGAATTAACGAGCTTTTACTGTTCCCCTATTTAAGGTCGTCGGTCACAGGTGACACGGCGACTACACTTGCGGGTCTACCATTGACTGCGCAGTGCTACCATGACGCCATAGAGCTCCTCAAAACACGTTTCGGGAATAGCTTCTTGTGCAGAAGCACTTGATGACGCTGCTTGACGTCAAATCGGTGTGTTCTTCGGAAGATGTACGAAGCCTTCGACGTCTCTATGGTACACAGACAGCGCATATCTGCGGTGTCGATTCGTTGGGGAGGAACCTACACACCTACAGTGAGATGCTGCTACCAGCGGTACAGAGGACCATGCTGCAAGATATCTTTCGCAACATTGAAAGGAAATGTATGCCAAACGCCGACTCAGACGACCAGCGGTGTTCATCCCCCGAAGCTCCAGAGCAAACACTGGAAAGAGAAAGAAGTGCTGTAGCACCTTCAGCAAACTTCTGTCTTTCCTCAGATTCGAATTCTAGAGCCGGGAAAACCTCGCTGCACTACAGAGCATCTATGTAAAGCAGCTAAGGAAAGAAATTCCCAGTCAGCGATAAAAGTCGAATATAACAATGCCTGGAATGACCACTCAATCAGCAGCAATGCTTCATCAGAGTGTAACACTGTGGGACTGCCTTTTCTGTGGGAATAACGAGCATGCATCACCGAACTGTGACGCCGCAAAGGCCCTATAGAGGAAAAAAGATGGCTTTGGCGGTCGAGCAGGAGATGTTTCCGACGCACGAAACGGGGACACCGATCGAGTGAATTCCACGTGAATGTGAAATGCCCTAAGTGCCATCGAAGGCATGCAACCACCATGTGTGACCCATTGCACCCAAAAAATTGCCAGATATGCCAACCACGCCGTCATCATATACACCGTTTCATACATAAGGTACAACGCTGTCAAAGCCAGTGCTCGTGCTTACGCTGTGCACTTCCGTGACCATAAAGTAGTGCATTGGTTGCGGTGGGCGAAAAACAATAAATGCTTCACTGATAGCCTTAAATCATACTATGTATCTCATCAGCTTTGCAAAACACGCTTGTATTACTGGGAAAACAATTGAGATATTCGAGTTTATATATTCTGCTTAACGTTTGTTTGTTGAACCGATACACCTCTCCTTTTATTTAATTTTTTGCGGACTGCTTGCATATTCTTCAAAGCATTGCACCTTATGTATGAAACGGAGTATAGCACGCAAATCAGCTTCGAAGCTGTCGCCATAGGAAATAACTCTCCTCCCAAGGCAAGAGTTTTACTGCAGACAGACAGCGCGGTGTGGTTGAGAGTCTTCCAATGCGCGCGTGCGAGTTATGTTTGATTGTGGAAGTCAGTGCTCCTACGTCACCACAATGATCGCACACGAGCTTGGCTGTAAACTTGTGGAGATGAAAGCGTGTCTGTCAGTTTTTTGGGAGGACACCAGAAAGAACAGTCATTTCGAAAAGTAAGGGTGTTCTTGCACACAAAAAGGGGAGAAAAGCGGGAACTTGACGTGCTCGAAACTGACATATATGTGGCCAACCGATTCCAGGACCACCGAAGTGCAGAAGAAAAATTGGAAGCTCTGGTCAATAAAAAGGCTGATCTCAACAGCGACTCTCCGAGAGACACTGGCCTGCCCATTGGATCTGATTACATGTGGGATCTCACTACTGGCCGAACTCTCAGACTGGGAAATCGACTCCTGGGCCATATAAGCGGCCGTGGAATGGAGAGTGCAGGGTCCCAGCGATGGAAGTAGCAACGAAGGCCACTGCATGCTGACTATGATTCCAAGAACTTCGGTGATCAAAAGAAATGTGGCTTTTGTACTGACCAAGTTCTGGACTCTCCAATTGGAGTGAATGATGTTACGGAAGTGCAGAATCCACATCACGTCCTAGAATATTTTGAAGAGACCGATAAACGAGTGGGTGGACGTTATGAAGTGGCCCTTCGTTTGAAGCCAGGAGAAGCCTTGGGAAGGGGAGGAGGTCGACGGAGTGAGCGGGAGTGGCTCGCAGGTGCGGGTGCGAACAATGACATTTCGTCTTGCCTCGGAAGAATTCGGCGCTCCATGGCCTCGTGGCCTTGGCTCTGCTGCACGGAACTCCTGAAACAGATTTATACGTTGCGGGCCGCGCGAGTAACGGGACGGGCAAGCCGTGGTCTGCCGCCTCCTGGACTGCCCGTTTCTGCGTGAAAAGATCGCCGCTTTTAAGCGATTCTTCCCACTGCGTCTGAGAGGAGAGCTGCGCGCCGGTAAGCATAGTGCACTGCCATAGCATGTGATCCTGTGTGTTATTATCATGGCCGCAAGCGGGGCATTGTGGATCAATTTCTTCCGCAAAATGAGCAAATTTACTACGCGAGGGGAATGACCTCGTCTTCAACATACGAAAGGCCGTGGAGTAAGGCCTGGTCAACTTAGGATGAGGAAAAGGGTAAGTCCTCCGCGACAACTGATAATGAGTCATGGCCTGATTAAATGTGACTAAAGGATCTTTAATGCTTCTAACGCAAGCTCCATCTCAACTGCCAGGACCGGCACGGCAAGCGAGTCCTCGCGCACGGTCATGGGCTAGTTCAATGACATTGGAGGTGTGCGGGCGCAGGCCCTAGCCCATGTGGGCGGGGAACCAAGTAATAGTATGGAAGCCTTCCTTGCGAGTAATCGATGCCAGGCGGCCGGCCAGAGTTCCAGAAGCGGAAGCCTTAACTGCTAGCCGGGAGTCTGAAAATATTTGCGGGTGGTCGAAATTTCCGGAGCCCTCCACTGAGGCGTCTCTCAGAGTCATATCGTCGTTTTAGGACGCAAAATCACAAATTATTGCGTTTCGGCCATGTCCAAAAATTACAATCCCTTTTCTGAGGTAACAGAGATGATTTTTGCCACCAGAATGAGCCATTCTAAGTCGCCCTCGTCCTGATCGAGAAGTCATTTCGGTTAGAGGAGGGGCTGAGTGCGTTGCCGAGAGCGTGAGAGGTTTTCCAAGCTATTTTGGTGATTATTGCTTGCGGGAACTAGCTCCCTCTGCCTGCAGCCATCGTATGGGTCATCTTCGCTCAGTGAAACAATTAACAAAGAAGCGGTCGCGAGCTCTCACGCGCGCGTGCCAGAAGAAGTGAAAGTACAAAGCGCGTGGTCCCAACCACCCGTTCGATCGGCCCCATTTTTCGAGATGGGAATTTCGTTCACGCTAAAGTGCGGCCCTGCTCAGGAAGTGAGGCCCGTTGGCGAAGTGGCGCCGTTCATCACGCTCGACGGCATTCTCGAGTACAGCGAGCGACCCTTACTGTGCGTCGTGGAACAGATGTCGGACGCCCTCAAGAGCGGCAATCCCGGGGAGCCGAGGACCATCTTTCGCCACGACATGGACGGCAACTACAAGGAGGAGAGGTGGGCATATGTGTAGCCGAACGCGTGCAGTCCAAAAAAAAAGCCTCCCCATAATGGGAACCCCGAGTAGTATGCGAAGCAGCCATGAGTCGACTTAAAGTTGTGTGTCTTATTTTCTTCATCACTGTTCATGATCCTTCTATTCGAGGTTCCCCTGATGTTACTCCACCGGGTTGAGCTCGGGCAGGTGCTCGGGTTTCGGCGGGTAGGGCTATCCGTTCGTCAAGCTCATCGCGGGGAGTTTGCCTCCCACCAACGAATCTTTGGACGTAGAGGAAACGGCGTGCCCACTGTGATCGTCGCCGGCGGCCAACTCCCACTGCAGAACGGCGAAGGCCTTGGCACGGGACTGCTCGTTCTTGATGGTCGAGATCTTGGTCAGATTGTTATCGAACCACAAGCTGTCGCATACCTTACAGCTGTGCCCGCACGTGTGGTCGAGAAAGTCACGCTTAGAACGCGCATCGGCGCCACCAACCTCAAGTAGCGACCGCTTCCGGCGCTTGGCAACCGCTTGGCAGCGCTTTGCGAGCCCGCGCCGCCGCGATGCAATCATTGTCCGTCGAAGCGTACTTCGTGGCAGCTGCTGTAGAAGAGAGCGCGCCCGGGGAGAGCAAGCGCTTTTATTTATGATGGATGGATGGATGGGTGGATGCTATGAGCGTCCCCTTTGTAACGGGGCGGTGACATGTGCGCCACAAGGCTCGTAAGAAAATTTAAGAACTTTTTTTTCTCTATCTTTAAATTCTCCTCGTGCCTTTTAAATCTACTTCAATTAAATCGATGATACTATAGCAAAAACGTAAATTCATAGACCAGTTCTCTGCCCCTCTGCCTCTTATTATCTCTTGAACTACAGCGCCACTAGCTGTCTCCACTAAACTAGAGCACGCGCCGGAGTGGAGCGAGCGCTCTACTGCAGTGACATCTAGCGGTTGCTTCGAGTACTAACGGGGCCAGGCTACGCCGACGCCAGAGTGAGGGAAGGACAGGCCTTGTTCATAAGATTGCTCGCATCTAATATTGCACGCAGTGTCAGTGACCTAGGAGTGTAATCCCGCCGCGCAGACGGCACCGCTACGGCCTCAACATCACGACCATGCACCGCGTTGTAGTCAGTACAGTGTGTGTCAGTCGAGGTGGGGAGAGGTGCGGGGGGGGGGGGACTGCGCTTACCCTTCCTAGGGAAATACCAGTCCAGCTGTGAAGGCGGTCACATGCCAGCTATACCTTCCTAATGGTGTAGTCTCCCTCCTTCCTTTTATTTTGGGGCCCTGCTCGCTGAAGGCGCTTCATCTTGGTTTCAGTAATCTGTATACATATAACGCAAACATTTATTAAGCTAATTCAGCCACACACTGACACATTCGGTATAGCCGGCCTGTTGCGTTACGTATGCCGCTTCTAGATAGTTAGCCGTCTTTAATAGGAAACGTTTGCATCACTCGCTGTTCACCCCCTATCGCCACTGCAGGTTCATCCATGGCATCGATCAGGCCAACGTGTACCAGTTTCACCACTGGCAGAAAATAGACACGTTCACCTACTACTCGCACCACGTGGTCAGAACCCCTCCTCCTGGTTGGACCTTTGCCGCCCACTTGCATGGCGTTGCTTTTCCAGGTAAGAGGTGTCGAAGTGGATAGTACGCTTGATTTTTAAGATCGCCCTAAATTCTGGTGTATCTAAAGAGCTCTCGGTACTCTTGTTTTATAATTGTTGTAAAAGGCGACTCATCAACCGAGGTTTGTTTTAATTTTAAACTTATCTAACATATCGAGGTCAGTTCACCCTGTTGTTTTGGGAGGGACTGTCCGGACAGACAAAGCGCATAGTGTTCTTTTAGGAGAACTGACTCAAAATTTTAAAAGTGACATAACGTAAGTTTAAGGAATTTCTTTTGGACGCACATTCATCGTCTGGAAAGCCTTGGAGCCTCGTCTCACTGCAGTGAGCCGCAGCCGCCGTGGGCGTACCCCATAGAGAAACATACTTACGTAAAGAGCGGACACTCCCGTAGGGCCATGCGGCCCAGCTACATCAGCGCGACTTGCGGCCAGCTACATCAGATTTGGGACGCGTGGTTTAGTTCTGTGTTGGTTTCGGTTTTGAGAGCAGCGCTTTTGACCCTGGTCTACCTGGCTGCTAAACTGTTCAACTACGTCATCTTTAATTAGTGAAGCTTCAATGTTGCATTTTTAGCATATACAGACGTATAAAGTAGCGGATCGCAACAGTTTTGCTAAAAAACAAACCACCAAGATCCTCGATGTATTCATGCAAAACGAGTTTTTTTCATACGAACAGCATAAAATTATGCGATCAGGCTTTGGTTGTTGTAATTGTTTTCACATTTTAGCCGAAACCGCTTTTCTGAACTACATACAACAGGAAGCAGTGGTGGCACGGTACAAAACCTTTTATTTTTCATTGTCTGCATGGGAAATTGCACGAAAAAAACATATCTCATTATGCACTCGATGATGTGCATCATATTACAAAGGGGAGCAAGAAATATTAATGGGAAAGCACAGAACGCCAAGTCAAAAACAACAGAAAGAAAAGCGCAGAGGCGCTGCGTCTATGTGGTCTAAAACATCCGTGAGAACCACAACAAGAATAGTTTAGCAATGACACCAACGCGTCAAGTACAACCCACGCTTACGAACAAGCCCCGGCGGGCGCCGAAGCACACATTGTATGCTACGCACGCAAAATACACCCCACCAGCATCAATAAACACCTCTTTAACGATGTTGAGCGCAAGAAACTGCAAATTATTTGTGCAGACAAAAGGAAGCGACTTACTGCACAGCGAACCGGCGTGTTTCTGAAAAGCTGAAAAGCGCGGCGAGGTGGGCGTAACCAGCGGCACAAGTGGCACATGACCGGATCAGTCGATGCAGCCAGGTGCGGCATCAACGTTTCTATGGAGGCGGGGCGCCACAGAAAGGACGTCATAGAGAAATATGTGACACGTCGATGCAGCCCACTGGAGGCATGATAAGCTGTCTATCTGAAGCGAAGTGCAAGCGGCCATCGCTACGTCATCTGGCGGGTGGTCAGACCCTCAACTGCTCGGCCGCAAAACGGCCCTTGTGGCCACTCTTTACGCAGTATGTTTCTCTATGCGCACCCTTTGTCGCTGACAACGCGATCGTGTGAGGCGACAATACTTTTCTGAAACCAGGCTTACCACCTCCTTTGTCGCGGGCTATGTCCATTCTGTTCATGAAGCGTGCTAGCTTTTCTGCCGTTTCCGCGCAGTTGATGCCGATGAAGACGGCGATTCCGTATGTGTCGCCTCGTTTGGGATGGACGCGGTCACGCCGTTTTCGCTTTCTCTTGTCGCACTTTTGAGGCGATGTGCCTCGGCGCGCTTCGATCATTGCTCAACATGTGGCCCAATATGCCCGAACTATCGAGCGTTTAGTTCCATTGAGTAATGCATATTTTGATGGGACGAGAGACAAATTCTAATTATCCGATTTTCCGAAATAACGAGAGTCGTATTAAAGAGCTTTTGTTGCATACTGATTCGAACGGTACATCACCATTCGGAAACGGCAGTAACCCGCCAGTATTATCGCTAATTTTTACTTCGGAAGACACGTGTTTGACTTTCATGGATTGATTGATTGATTGCTGGGGTTTTAAGTCCTAAAACCACGCTATGATTATGAGAGACGCCGTAGTGGAAGGCTCTTGGAATTTCGACATACGTGGAGTTCTTTAACGTGCACTGACATTGCATAATGCGTGGACCCCATCATTTCGCCTTATGTGATTTCATTTATTTATTTCATTTATTGAACCCTCAATCCCACAAGGTTTTACAGAGGGGAGTTGCGTAATAAAAACATAATGATCCGGAACACATCAAGTAATAAAATTTGCAAGAAATAGGGCGATGCGTTGTTAGGCTTATACACTTGAATTTGAATGAAAGTAGGTATGTACAGCGCGTGCATGGAAAACTAAAACAAGCATTTTACATGTCATCAATTAAATAATTTTTAAAGGAGAAAATAACAAGTTATGGCCTTAAATGCAAATGATGTCGCAGGGAAGGTGGTTCCATTCAATGGACGTTCGTGGGATCAAGCAGTAATAAAACGTGTTAGTGCGGCATGTAGGAGTGAATACCTGATGTTTATGGTGTAGGCGAGCTGAATGACAAGATGGCATGGTAATCGACACCACTTTGAAAATTGAGTCATGGGATATCTTATGGAAAAGCGTGAGACGAGATGATTTGCCACGTGTGATAAGTGACTGCGAGAAAAAGGTGCGTTCCATTGCCGTGACACCGCTGGTGCGATGGTGGTTAGATAGTGTGAAACGCGCTGTATTATTCTGTACCATTTCGAGCGAGTGGGATAGGTGCGATTGACTGGGATCCCGAACGAAGCACGCACATGTAAGTTTAGGGCGCACAAGTGTCTTATGCGTTGCTAGTTCGATAGCTTCGGGCGCCCGTCTAAAATTGCGGCACAGGTAACCTAACATGCGGTCACTGTTGCTAATAACGTAGGCGATGTAATGCTTCCAACACGAGTCAGATGTTGCATGAATCTCCAAGTGCTTATAGGACCTAACGGAATCTATAGTAGCGTTGTTAGGGGTATAGCTAAGAGGAGGCCCGGTAGCACGTGAAACGCGTAAAACTTTGCATTTGTTAGTGTTCGCAGTGACATTGCAAAGTACACGAGCCTCCATCAAAATGCAGTAGCTGCGGCCGGGATTCGATCCTGCCACTCTTGCATCGGCAGCCGAATACCGTAGCCACTAGACCACTTCGAGACTTCGAGACGATAGTCTCGAAGAGGATGAGCACACAAAAACAGACATAGCTGTGTGCACTGAGGAGTTCATGATTTTTCAGACATCCATGCTAACGGCTGCCTTGCGAAGATCGAGATCGTGTTGAAACATAAAAAAAAGGAAGGTAATATCCAGCCTGAAGTCCCGTTTCGGTTTTTACGGAGGAGCTGTTTATATCCCACTTCCTTGATTTGGTGGCTTTCGCAGGAAAGCTTACTTCTGCGACGGCGGAGGTGCTAAAGCGCCCTTTGAAAGAACGAGGCCGGAGTGGCGTGACGTCATGCCTTCCCTCTAGCGCAGGCCAGGGGGTTTGGTGCACGCTCAAAACAATGTTGAAAAATTAATCAATGCGCCGATAAATTTGCTAAGTGACGTGTTCTTGCTTAACTAATTGGGCACTTCATAAGAATTCATTTTCACTGCTTTCGTAAAACTTTCAGATTTTGCTTTAACATTCCTTTAACACCAGCGCACTGCGGAGAAGCTAGCATTTGCACACAGCGGCGAAATTGAGACGCGTGTACTGTGGCGAAGTTAGCGTTTTTGTACAGCGGCAAAGCTAACTCTTGCATACGCAGAATTGTTGGATTCTTCTTGAAGACTTTAAGACTTGTTCTGGGAACTACATTGTGAGTTTATACTGGCCGCGCAATAAATATATTTTTGGGCATGTTTAGCAGTACATTCCTCTGAAATTTATCATGGCATAGTTAAAAAATATTCGAGGATTATTCGAAAAAGATTGATTTAATTCGCACTCGTGCATTAGTATTCGAAATCGCTTTGCTCTAAAGTTTCAATGTTTCTACAGCTCTTTAAGAACAATGAGCTTTTCTGCGGAACTTTTGGCGTCACCTATCGGCGGAGCAAGCTAAAGTGGAACGCCAGCTGTAAGGGCACGATCAAGGAGGGGAAATAGCAGATGGAAACACTATAGGTGGCCTGAAAGCCGTATCGTCAGTCGAATGCAGATACTGCATTAACGTGGAATTGAAAAACAAATAATTATTCAGTATCGTTTTCATAAAATAAGGAAGTATTGACCTTTGGTATGGCACCATTATTTCCCGCTGAAACTGGCGCTGGCAACTCTCCGACAGGTTGTTCGGTGGCGACTTCATGCTGGGCCGCCTTGACGTGAACTGCACTTCGAAGACATCAACGCCCACGCACGACTTGGCCTTGACGTCGCCATCATCTTGAAGGCCGGAAATTCTGCCGAACAAGACGTGGTCTACATGGGCGTTGTTTTCGGTCTACCAGAGTGTGACAACTACAAGGCCTAAGGAAGGTGTGGACAGGCGAACTATTCGCTCGTCCGCGAGATATACGAAGTTGAATGTTTGTTTTTTGCGAATATATCAGATACAATGTTTCACAAGTGAGTTGGAATTCATTGCCGAATGCCGAAGAAAATAACGGCCGATGTCTTTTTCATTGGAATCGGCCGCGGCAGGGAAATGGTGCCTTCATAGAAGGCGCTGCTTTTTAACGCGCTAGGAAGTGCAAGCGCATATTAAAAAAAAAGGTAACGCTAGGCAGCATGGCAACCAGTGTTGTCATGCTACTAACGCAAAATGCAGAACGGTAACTTCTCACCTTCTAAGTTCCTCTTTAAGAAAAGTCGTGGCAGCTACACTAACGTGAAACCTGGTGCGGTGCGAAGCATGCGGTGATGCGCAGGTGTTTCCCACAGGAACACGTCAATCGCTGCTAATGGGCTCGCTTTACCGTTGCCATGACGACGTCTGACGCCGACAGCCCGGGCTAATTACCAGAAATTCGTAATCTTCAAATTCACATCAAAGGACAAATGAACCTTTGAGGTAGTATGACTGTAAATTAAAGTCAAATCCGCCCGAGTCTTGGCTAATCCCCTAGTGGGTAGATGCCAAATGTGCCAAAGATGATAAAGGATCATCATCAGCATCATCACAAAATTTGTTAAGATCGAACCTGACACGACAACGCTCCACATACAGTGTCTGCGCCCAGTATCGGCCCACACATGCACGCATACTACCTGACTGCAGCGCCCCCATGATCGGCCTACTGTGACGGACGGCGGGAGACTTCGACATCCTGCTTAGCATCTAAGTATGGCCAAGCCAGTTTCACGCCTACCGGTTTCACGCCAGGCCAACCAGTTTCAGCCAGTTTCACAGCTGAGCTGGGCGAGGGTGTCAAGTTCATTATAGTTATCATGAAGCACTATCATTTATCGCTATCATGTAGCTGTGGGCTGAGTTCGAGGATGTGTGTAGAGGGTCGAGAGCAAGCGCTGATGATAATGATGATGATGATGATGATGATGATCCTCAAAATTCTGCACCTACCCACTTAGGGAAATCAGCCAAGACCTAGATGGACATAACTTTAAATTACAACGTTATATGACCTGAGAGGCATATTCGTATTCTAATGTGAATTAGAATATTATGAGTATACATCTTGAATACCAAATAATTTAATAATAAAATAATAATCAATCAAACAATGTCATAGAGGACAATGAAATAAGCAAATAGGATCTATCAACAGAAGAATCATGTCTATTAGAATCAGTAATGCATTCTGTAAAGCAAGGCATATAGTCCTATTCATGTGTCCCAGCACAGAAGACTCTAAAGAAAGCAGTACAGTGCTTGATAAAGGAATGCTCAGATTTCGCAATGCGATTTTGGTGGTGCTTTTCGCAAGGGAGGTAAAGCGTCTGAATTCCAGCAAAAAGTGGTCTATTGTCTCTACCTCAGTGCAAAGGCCCATAAACGAAAGACCGCCAGGCCAGCTCGGTGCATATAGCAATTGTATGTCGGGATACTACATCGCAACCTCGTCAATGTTTCTTCTATTTTCCTCGTTTGGCAAACTTTCCTGCTCCAAGATCATTGTAAGTGCTGTAATTCTGTCGAGGATGCAATACATGTGTCAACATCAATAAGGCGCACTTTCTTAATCTGACCGCAGTAACAAACGCCGTATTTGGAAGGAGAGAAGGAACAGCACCTGCAATGCAAGCCAAAGTGTCTGCGAATTCATTTATTACCTATCCTTTGTGACCAGCACCCAAACTGACAATATTTTTTAGGGGCGAAGCTCGTTAAGGTTTGGGTCTGTCCATCCGTTGTAGTAGCGCGTTACCTACTAGGAACGCGCTACTAGGAGGGCGCGTGTGGTAGGCGCGCCTTCAGTGCGTGCCTACCGGCTCGCGAGCTCTCTCACTCTTCCATCTGCTGTCTTGTGAGAGAGAGAGACAGAGAGAGCGAAAGGCTCGCGTTGACTATGGAAACTCTTTCTTCGATGAACGCGCTACCAGCTCGCAAAGAAGGAGAACGCGCTCTCACCCGCGAGAGACAAGCTAGACGCAGGCATCGTCTTCTAGCGAGTTTCTTGGTTGAAAAATACCGACTGCTCGCGCTGGAGAACCGTTCACCGGCCACCCATATATATATATATATATATAGGCACTGGATCTTGACTTGCAATGAAGTGCCGGTGGGAGATTTCACTTGTGCGTAGTTGAACCATAAGGATTCGTAGCGTGCGCGTTAACTAAATTAATCCGGAACTCGGCACGATCTACGATGAACTTCCGGACCTTCGCCCACTCATCATCATTCACTCCGTGGATATGCTGTGAATTTTGTAAATGACTTGGAACGAATGTGCGCAAAGTTCTCAGAATGTGCGATTCACTTAGAGTAGAAAACTAAGTACACAATGCCAATGAGTCTGCACCTTGGAGGAGTGAAGCTTACGCATATCCAATATAACCGCAGAAAATTCTGCCACGAATACTGGTGCGTTATCCGGCAGCCTAACAGAGAGGAATCACTCTACTTCTCAGAAAAACATTCCTATTCTTGCAATTTTCACACTATGCGCAGCATCCGTTGCTATGATAACTTTAGTGTCTATTTGACTCAAGTGATCCTTTAGAAGTCCATTAAGTATACGTCACGGCAGTTGCATGGCAAATTGGGGAATACGTTGTCAAATTAAATGTCCAATGAATTAGAACTATTAAAATTTGTGGCTATATCTGTGAGCACTATCTTTAATGGGTCTGGCAGCTTTAGTGCTGCAATGGCCTTTGGTACGTAGCTTCGAGGCCATAAAGCATGATAAAATAATTCTAGTTGCCTAATATATGTTTGCCTCGTCTTAGTGTAGATTCATATATCCTTAATAATGTTAGGACAGTTAAAATATTAAATATGGTTTTCTCCACTCACGAGCGAACAAAAAGAGAGGAGGAAAATCACCCGATAAAATAATGAAAGCAAAGCACCGAATGTAACGCCGGTTATTTACGATCTCGTGCTCTTAAAAAATGCTATTTCACAATCTTGCAAACAAAATGGACCGGAAAGAAAAAGAAAAGTGTGCGCACGAGAAGATGCACATCGATTCACGTAGATGTAGCGCAGACCGCTACGCAGCACAAAATTTTGAAGCCGTATCCAGTCTCTGCTGCGCAAAATATACCTAGATGTGCGTAGGATTCCGTGCAGGTAATCTTTCTTGCTTGTTTCTTCTGTGCTCGTCCTTTTTCAAGGTATTTATTTTATCTTTTAAAGCGCCGCGTCAAAAACGGCGTGAAACGGGCGATTTGATCAATTTATTTTGTCCAGGATGGCGTTTTCATTTTGACATTAAAAAAATTGCCCGCCAATCCACCCTGTGAAGGTGGTTGGAAAGCGAAGCTTTTTACGCCACCCTCACGGTGACGGCGAGAGCTGCTGAGTTTTGCCTACGACGCTGTTGAGCGAGACGATTTTGTTCTTTCCGCCGAGCCTTATATTCACGCTCTTCTTCTGCCGTCTTTACTTTCCGTGGTCTACCCATAGTGGGGTAGTCTAGAAATGAACCGAAGCAGTTACTAGGCTGGAAGGGTTTCGAATGACGTCAACCCTCTTTCAAGCAGCTGCATAAGCTTTGCAACAGCTGCAATCTAATCTTACGGACCGCGCCGAGCCTGTTTCCGTTGTTTGCCCGCTGCCCTTATCGTCCATCATGTTGGCTCATCACTTTGCAGCTTGTTTTGAAGCTCGCTAGAAGACGCTGCCTGCCTCAAGCTCCTCTCTCGCGGGTAAGGGCGCGTTCTCCTTCTTTGCGAGCTGGTCGAGCGTTCATCGAAGAAAGAGCGTTTCCATAGGCAACGCGCGCCTTTCGCTCTTTCTCTCTCTCTCTCACAAGACAGCAGATGGAAGAGTGAGAGAGGTAGCGCGCCGGGAGGCACGAGCCGAGCGCGAGCGCGAGCGCGAGCGGTTCGTCGGGATCGTTTTTTGCTTACAACGACGGACACGACAGAACCCTTGGCAGGTAGAGGTACAAAGCTTCGCTTTAAGAAGCTTCTACCGTTAGTTAGAGCTATCGAACAATTTATAACACCACTTATGTCTAAATAGACAAATCAATTGTTTGTTCAATTCACCTTCCTTAGTTGTAAGCGAAAGTCTTCTCGCCAGCGACGCGCAATGAACGAGCTAGAAGCTAGCGCACGCCGCCGCGTCGTCTCCTACATTCGAGAGGGGTGGCTTTTCTGCTTAACGCGAATGGATGTGCAAGATGACGGACCTATGCGCAACTCTGCTCCCGTAGGGAGCATGTACAGTAACTCTATGCGCTTCGGATATGCAGCGCCGCATGCATGACAAGCGCCGTATTACGCACCTGTACAGGCAGACGAATTAGTGCCCTAAGACGAATCCGAAGGCAGCGCCACCCGCGCCACCCCGAAAGCAGCGAAAAAAAGAACGAACTGCTCTTGCACGCTATAAAAAGGTGTCTCATAGGGTGAAGTGCACTTGTAAGACATACATAATTGTTTTTCATCAGAGTATGCGTGCCTGCGTGGGCTGGTTCTCGCACACTTGGAAGTTGACAAACACACAGTTGGGTGTCGCTAGTGGCGTTCTTTGCACCACTTTCAGGGCAAACTTAAAAAATATAATTCCTTTTTGTGCGGTGACAGCGTGCTTGTTCCCGTAATTGTGACGCACCGTCTTCCCATTTTTACCACAATCTTAAGAAATTTATGAGCGGTAGACAGTCCATTTGAGTTTCCGTACTAAGATTCCGCAAGTTCTACCCAACCTACTGGGCGTTGAAAAAATAGACCTTGACTTAAGAGCGTTCACCAACATTTTGCCATACTATGGGACAATTTGTGACCACAAGGAATGACCTCTAGTGGTTCTTTCTTCTCCGGTCTTTGTTGAAAGGTGTTAATACTAACTCGCTTAATCATCTTGCGAACGGTTTGACAGGTAACAGCCTCTGGAAACATTGGGGTATTTAGCCGCGGGACCTGATCAAAGAAACTTGTGCACAACTTATCACGATATGATCAAGCCAGCGCAGACCATGTACATGAAAGGGCAATTCCATTCTTGACCAGTATGTGTGCTGGAACTGAAATCAAGGAGTGGTTTTTCTGAACGAGGCCTGTACTTCCAACATACACAATCACATTTCACTTTTACTATAATGTCAAAAAATTTTAGATGGTTGTTCTTTGGCGAATAATTGGTAAACTGCAAACCTAAGCCGCAATCCTTGCGCACCTGGATAACATGTGCTACCTTTTGTTGTGGATTACTGCCTCTAATAAATACAAAAAAAAAAATGATCCACAAACCTAATTACCTTGAAGGCCGAACCGTGGAGATTCTCTTGAATGCAGCTGTCTACGCTGCTGAGAAAAATGTTACTCGGCGTAATAGCAAGTTTCGAGCACACACCAGATCCCGAACATTAAGAAACGGGCTATTTATATTTTTCCGGAGCATAATCTGCAGCACATAATTTCGAAGGCGAAGAAGCCGATGTCCATGCTTCTGAGCATATATTCTGTTCTGCGAAGACATAGAAAGCGGCAAATACTTTCCGTGTGATCATCACAGAGAGAGAAAGCGATACTAGGCAGGATGTCGAGTCAAGTTATATACAAAAGATTTCGCAGACGCCGAATATTATTGATCCTTTTGTGGTGCGCAATTCTGAGGAACTTGTTGATTACTTAGGCAGCTCTAATATTGGCCCTGTAATCATTTCAGTGTTGAGTGTATGTGGCTTATATACTACAACATTCCTCGTGAATTGATGGAAAGTGTTGGACTGTGCATTACAGAGGACAATATTGAGAATGGCCTTTTGTGAAAATGAGGGTATTTCTGTTAATAGTTACCTTGAAGTTCTTTGCTTTTACCTAAAATCTACAGTAGTCGAATGGGAAGACCGTCTGTCCTTGCAGCGGTCTGGTGTGGGGAAAATCATTTTTTAGAGAGAGAGGGACCGCAAGTTACCGGTCTTACTCGCGGTGTTTATTTTTTCTGTCTTTTTCCGAGCCATTTATTTTCCTTGGTCGCATGGGTTTAGAGTCGTCTGTATCTATCTCATTAACTTCCAATAAACTATTATTTCCAAGTAAGCGCTGATGTGTGTCCGTTCTAATTTCTCCCTTCTTGCTGTGTCGCTGTTTTTCAAGATGTTCACCAACACTCTTATCTGGTAACGTTGATGTTCACTGGGTGGCGTGTGTGTGGCGTGCTTGCCTGGTACGTCGGCATTCCGGGTTAAATGCCCCCACTACCGTTTGGTAGGTTGCGTGTGCGTCTGTCAGCAATTATGTCTACATTTCAATCGCAAGCGACGGCAAACGGAACGTTTCTTTAACTTGAGGTTTGGCGTATTACGTCCCAAAACCAGCTACGATTATTACAGACGCCGTACAGTTGAGGGCTCCAGAAATTGCGGCCATCTGGGATTCTAAAGCGTGCACTGACATCGCACAATACACGGACCTCAACATTTCGCCTACATCGAAATGCAGCTGCCGCATCTCTTGTTCCTAATAATGTTATACGTTTTTATTCTCTGCATTTTGGTTGGTGCTCGCTTGGAACCCCGCCACGGTGGTCTAGTGAGTACGCTACTCGGCTGCTAATACGAAATACGTGGGGTTGAACCCCGACCGCGGAGGCTGTATTTCGATGGAGGCGAAATGTTGAGGTTTTTTCGCTGTGTTATATCACTGCACATAAAATAACCCCAGGTGGCTGTAATTTCCGAAGCACTGCACTACGGCGTCTCTCATAATCACAGAGTGGTTTTGGGACGCAGAACGCCAGAAATCGAAATCCTTGGTTGGCATAGGCTGCGTAAAATTCAGACACCTGTGGCGCACAGCTGCGAAAAACGGGACGAGCAATACTACAGGTATGAGCCACGCGTTATCTCAGTGCCGCTAATTTTGACGTACGTCACAGCTACATCATGTTAGTGGCAGAAATATCAGTCATATATGTTCGGTCATGCATTTACACTGTGCGCGTTGCAAATATTGTGGTATACCAGCAGGCGAACGAGACGACCAGGAAAGCCGAGGTGTTGGCGGCTAGATAGATAGATAGATAGATAGATAGATAGATAGATAGATAGATAGATAGATAGATAGATAGATAGATAGATAGATAGATAGATAGATAGATAGATACGGCTAAATAGGCTTAAGTTCGGTAAGAACTATTTCGCGTTTAAGAACCAAGACAATGTAGCGTACAGCGATCATGCTTAGTGATTTGTTAAGCAGATGTGATATCAGAGCGTAACTGTAGTGCAAGGATGACAATTTGACAACCGTTGTAATTATTGAGACTCATTAAATGGACGTAGGTGCGCACCGCATTGGATATGTGGGTTTGAGCCTTATCTAGAAAAGCTAGAAACCGCGTGTGCATTACACCCAAACGCGATATTTCGGCACGAGCCGGTGCCGATGGGTTCATGTTCAACACATCACCACATATTGTGTTAATGAAGGCCCCTCAAACACAAATCGCTCGTAAGGACACTCTACAACAGTGTTTGCTTAGAATTCTAGGAGTGATACCACTCCCACTAAGCAATTATAAGCACGTCCTGTGTTAATAAAAGAATTCTCGGCCATGAATAACTCAAAAGTATGGTAGAACAGTACCTTGTTAGGACTTTGAACGCAATAACTATTATGCCATATTGCACACTTACAAGCACACCTTTTTTCAATCAATAACCTTGCCCCGCCACGGTGGGGCAAGGTACTCGGCTGCTGATCCGAGGGTCGCGGGGTCGAAGCCGGCTGCATTTCGTTGGACACGAAATGTTGAGGCCCGTGCGCTGTGCGATGTCAGTGCACGCTAAAGAACCCCAGGTAGTCAAAATTTCCGGAGGCCTCCACTACGGCGTCTCTCATAATCAGACGTGGTTTTGGGACGTTAAACCACACATAACAACAATCAATAACCTCTACATGATTTCTTCTTAAAGCATCTTAAAACAGCGCTTGTTTAAGGTTTTGCAGGTAATAATAGTCACCGCGCAGTTACAACCGCACCTTTTGGTAATAAACGACTTCTCAACCATGAATTGCTCTGAAAGCATCACACAACAGCGCTTCGTTAGAAGTTCACGAGTAATAGTACTCGCATCACGCAATTACAAGCATATTTTGTTTTAAAAAAAGGCCTCTCGGCTACAAACAACCTGCAAAAGCATGCTAATAGAGCACTTATTTAGAATTCTAGGAGTGACAGTAGTTACACCATACCATTACAAACATGCCTTGAGGTAATAAACAACTTGTGCACTACAAGTAGCTGTCAAAAGCATTGGAAAACAGCGTTTGGTTAGAATTTTGAAAGTGGTATCACACGAATAGAAGCACGCTTTTTGTTTACAAATGACCTCCTAGCTATGAATATCCAAGCATTCTAAAACAGGGCTTAGTTAGAATTTTAGGAATGATGATTATTATGTCAGGTGATGATAGGCTTCTTTTGTGTTAGAGGACATTGACCTCCTAACAAACTACCAGACATGACTTTACAAATGATAGCTTCCCACGATTTTCTGCCTAGACTGCGTGGATAGGCAGTAATACACAGTATATGTTTAGTTGGTAACAGAGGCACAACCTCAGTAAAACCCCAAGATGTTGGCGTATACATAATGGATATTTCATATATACATAACAGAGGCTTAAGTTAATATCACTTCAGTGGTCAGAACATATGTAAGAGATATTTGGAAGTGATACGCTTTGATACTACATAAAACTGTGCGGCAACCGCACCCTCTCGCACCTTAACGGGGTGTGGTCCCCAGATGGTGGCAGGTCATCATGGTCCAGTTAAATTGCTCGTGCTTGATTATCCTCAATATTGTGCTGTCATAAAGATGAACATTAGTGTTTTCTCTACGTATTTATTTGTTGTCGAAGCACACAAGGTACGTCGTGCTTGCAGTCCTGGTCACTGCTGTTGTGGTAGGACCTGTGTCTACATTAAAGCTTCTTTTCACGGCAATGACAAAGATACAGTACGAATTTGAATCAGGGTGGGCACTTTATTTTTCAGCTTGACTGCCTCTGCATGACTGCACACTTCACCTGGGCAGGACATGTTCAGCTTGAATCAGAACCAAACAGTGGCTGATTAACAGCAGTCTGTATTGGTGCTGCTTATCTCATGAACAGATGAAAATCTACTGTTGTATGAAAGGTCAGGTCAGGATCTTATAAATGAACAATGAAAATAGTTGACCACGTTCATTGAAAGTACGAAGAGAAAGGAGTGAAACAGCGTGTTCGGTTGAAGATTGCAGCTTCTCAAAGGTAGCGTTTGTAAGAAGGTGTTACGCACAGTTTGGGGCATTAAGTTAATGACCGTAGTATACAGAAATGGCCTCTTTTAAAATGTTGTAGCGCAGAGGAACACAGGGACAGACAAAGAGCACAGGACGGGTGCTCTTTGTCCTTGTGTTCCTTTGCGCTACAACGTTTTAAAAGAAGCCATGAACCAACTAGCCCAAGGAAACATTCTGCTAAGAAATGGCCGCTTTTTTTTGTTATGATAAATCCGTTAGGTACTGGACCTAATATGAAGGGAACTTTAGCTTTTATTCTTTGCAGGAAATCTCTAATTTTTTAAAAATATGCTTCTCAATAGCCATAGTATGTCTTTGGAAGGTTGACCTCTTGTGACCCTGAGACGAAACAACCCAAAAGTGAGAAATTTGGGAGAAATTGAAAAGTGGTCTTGCACATTTGACCACCAGATACAAATACTTGCGTTGAACGATAATAACCTGTGAATAACATGACTGATAGGACATGACATCAATAACATGACATGGATTAATTCACGATTCATGCTAACGAAATCGTGCGGTGGTACTAATGATTACAGGGCACTGAAGCAACAGACGTAAGGGTGGAACGCACAGATACACACTGGGACGCCGTGTGTGTGTGTCTTTCTCCATTACGTGTTGTTTCAGTGTCCCGTGATCATGTGTACTAACTCGCGTAACTTGTGAGCTGTCTTATTAAGACGTGAGTTGCGTACCCGCACTCCTCGGCCAGGAAGAATATATAATACCCTTATAAAAGAGTCAAAATAGTGGATATTATTTTACTTGATGGTTGTCTGTGATTGAGGGTATTAATGTTGCGTTTAAAAAAGTCTAGTTCCACCGGAAGTGATAACTAATTTATTAAAATGCTGATCAAACTCTGGTGGGCCGTAATATTGGCTGAAGCTCCGCTGTGAATCACTCCAGAAAGATGCCACTTTTGGTTAGATCCTACGTGTAACTTCATAAGTGGTTGGACTCGAACGCACGATATTTGCCAAACATCGGGAAGCGCGTTTGGTTGCAGCTCTGATGTAAATATGGAGACATAAGGATGTGATTTCTTATTGAGTTGGATTTTACAATTAGATGAATAATTTGATAACCGCAGTGACTCGAACCCACGAACTTGCTAAATTTGGGGTGGCGGGGAGTTTGGGGGGAGGGGGTTTGAGGGGGGGGGGGGGTTGAGTGGCCATGGACCTGCTGTAAATAGAGATAGAATGATGCCGTTTGGGATTTAAGTGGATCTTGCGCTCAGGCATTTAATTTTCATTAACGGTGGGAGCAACATACGTGGATTTCCTCAAATACAGTGGTGTGCGTGCGCGCCTGGGGGTAGGGGGAGCTGGGGAGGGGGGAGGGTGTCCCTTTGCGTCAGTGACAAATACGTATAGCTCCACATTAAAAAGATCTGGGAGAGAGCCGTTCGGAACGTACGATCCTGAAGCTCATGGAAATCGAAACTTGGG
Organism: Hyalomma asiaticum; assembly: GCA_013339685.2. Classification (NCBI taxonomy): domain Eukaryota; kingdom Metazoa; phylum Arthropoda; class Arachnida; order Ixodida; family Ixodidae; genus Hyalomma; species Hyalomma asiaticum. Next base: position 40,181 of record JABSTT010002447.1, read on the forward strand.
AAGTCGTAACCTACGAGGAGTCGAAACCAGTGTATCCGCTGATGCAGAGCGAAGACGTCGACATAAAGAGCAAGCGCCGCTATAGATGACTTGTGCATAGGTTGTTGCTGTTGGTACTGAGATAGCCATTATTATTTAAGCAGGCAAAACAATTGTATCTACGAAAGCATGCGGTCAGCGCGACACGAAGCAGGGGGGCGCGCAATCTCTGCAGTGGTTGCGTGCCCTCCTTCTCCACCAACGCGAGAGAGCTCGTTTCGCAGAAATTCGGCCGTCGGTTTCGGCGCCGCTTGTGAGCGAAAAATCGTCCGTGACCGAAAAATCAAGAAAGATCTAAATAAAATACAGAATAAAAATTTTCAGTCCCACTCACGATCCTACCCGGGCCGTTTGCATGGCAAGCAGGTGTCCTACCACAAAGCCACTATGTTACATGCAAGTGCTTTGGAAAAAACACTACATAAATGTCATGCAGTCAAGGAGTCTCCTTAAAGGGACCGTCTACGTCGTTTATCGCTCTCCCGTTTTTTGGCTCAATAGACAGCGTACCTTTCGAAGTGCCCCAGCGTGCAGTGGTTTCTCGAGAAACTAAACAGAAATTATTAAAACACAATTTTTTTATCTACGAAGTCGCTCCTTTCCTAGTGTAGACATGCCAGCAACTATGGTTACAGCGTATGATGCGTCGTCGTCTCCCTGGAAACCCTTTCGGGCGCGGGAGGCTTCGCAAAAGGAACCGGTTGCAAGGTCGACATTCCAGAGGTGACGAGGAGGAGGAGAGGCCAGGGAAAGTCGGCGCGCGGGGGTGCGCCACGGACATGCAGCGCCCCATGTATGACAAGCGCACTACTACGCGCCTTTACAGGCAGACGAATTCGAAGACTGCGTCACCCCGAAAGCAGCGAAAAAAAGAACAAATTGCTCTTGCACGCTATAACAAGGTGTCTCATAGGGTGAAGTACGCTTGTAAGAGATACATAATAGTCTTTCAGCAGAATGTGTATGCCGGCGTGGGCTGGTTCTCGTACACTTGGAAAATGATGAACACGCTGTTAGGTGTCGCTAGCGGCGTTTTTTGCACCACTTTCAGAGCAAAATTAAAAACCTAATTCCTTCGTGTGGAGTAAAAGCTTGCTGTTTCCCGTAGATGTAACGCACGATCTGCCCGATTTTATCACAATCTTAAAAAATTTTCCGAGCGGTAGACAGTCCCTTTAACGCATTTTGTTCGGCAGGTGTCACGACGAAAATGAGCCCAATCGGCGATTTCTAGGCTCATTCGGCGATTTGTAGGAGGAATAAACTTTACTGAACATATCAAACAAACATTAGATAATGTGCTGCCATCTGTGAGACATTTTGAAAAACATGTCTCGACTACCATGACCTCCGAGACGGCGGGCGCGCCTGCCATTTCGGAGGCCATGCAACTACAGCAGAGCCTATATGGCTCCGCCGTTCTACGACAGGGAACATATTATATCAAGCAAATAGCAAATATTATTAGACAACTTGATGTTTGCCATTTCACCCACCATAAGGCGATGCTTGTTGCGGTTGGCCGGAAGAGGTCTTCAGAAGAACAAATCGAACAGCTGCCAGACAGTTAACACAAGAAGGACGACAGAACGTGACCATTTACGAATAAAAAAGTCACGCCTACGCGCAGTTCATAATACAGGACCATGTGACTACATCACTGTACAATATTTTCATCAAGTTGATATAAAAGTGCTGTTAAATACATTGAAAACCCCTACATTACTATAGATACGTCGCGCGCCCGCGCGCGCGCGCGCGCGTGTGTGTGTGTGTGTGTGTGTGTGTGTGTGCGTGCGTGTGTAACAACACATATTAATAAGTATGCACTGAGTGGCTGAAGTACACACCAGGGGCCGGATTTCGCGATCGCGTTCAACTCTTAAAGGCGAAGCTTAAGGGTCCCCCAATTTTTGGCAAGCACGCACCCACCAGACACACGAACAGTATGACAAACACAAACATTAAAAGCGGACGGAGTATGGCCACCATACTTTCAGTTAAATCTTAATTATGGATTATCGTCTCTTGAACAGCTCGATATCCAAATCATTGTCACGAAGGAGCAGATTTAGCCGATACTCTTGGCTCCACATACTGAGACCTCGTACATTCAAAGTTGCTATCCGGAAAGGTATTGGTGGGTAACCGTCCATGGTTTGAAAATTGAGAGGTGAGCAAACTGCATAACGCCACTTTGCACACCAAATCACATCTCACGTTTTACTGTAGAGGTTGTGTACGAGGAACATCGACAAATACTCGCCTAAAAGCTGTCAACCTGCCTTATACGACGTTAAGAAGTCACTGATGTCACTATATGACGTGCACACACTGATGATGCACAATACAGTCCCAGCGTTCCGGTGCACACACTCCCCACGTAAAGCCCACTCTGTCCCACGAAAGATTTGCCAGCTCAACTATAGCAGCGGCTTCACCGCCAGCCGCGTCTCCATCGGGGCCATTGACCGCGATCTCAGCGAGGCTCTCCTTGCACCAGCCGCTTTAGGGGGCCCCTAAAGCACCCCTTGATATTGTGGCAAGTAGGCACTAAGAGAAGGACGATTGATGGTCGTGCATGCACAGCGGTGGTGAAAGAAAGAGGAGAACGACGTTAGCGTTAATCACCAGCTGGCTGCTGTTGATCTCGCTTTCGCGACCTCATTAAAAGGAACCCTTCATTGCTCAGAGCGCCGAGTGCTCACGTTTACTCGTAATAGAGTGGTGGAAGCGCTGGGTACACGCCCGCAACAACGGAACTACCAACGCTAGAGCTTCGTCGAAGCCATCGACTTGCCGGCCTCCCGCCATCTGCCACTGCCATCTCCCATATGCCTGAAGAAGCCGCTCCGAGGGCAGCGTACAGTGGTCCGCTGCTGTATTATCGAGTTCCACCGACCTTCGGCGGGAAGGCTGGAGAAGATGTTGACGAGTGGCTCGTACAATACAAGCGAGTGAGTAAGTCCAATGGCTGGGATCCTGCCGCTCAGCTCGAAACGCGATGTTCGCGTGGTGTTCGGTACGAAAACCACGAGGATGCGCTCAAGACGTGGGACATTTTTTTAACGAGCTCAAGGCCTGCTTCGGGGACTCAACTGCCAAGAAGAAGCGAGCCGAGCAAACCCTTTCGCAACGGGCGCAGCTGCCTGGTGAGACATGCACCACGTACATTGAGGAGATATTGAAGCTCAGTAAAACGGTTGGCGCTAGGATGACGGACGAAGACAAGGTCGGACATCTGTTGAAAGAAGTAGCTGAGGGGACGTTTACAATATCCTCATCGGTAAAGAAAGCCTGAGTTCTGTGTCTGACGTAATTCGACATTGCAGAACCTTCGATTCACCGAAGATGCGTCGCATTACGCCGAAGTTCGGCCGCTTGGCAAACGTTACCACGGTCGCTAGCGTGGACACGAGCACGTGTTTTGACTTAGCATCGACTATCCGGCAGATTGTCCGCGAAGAACTTAATCGCCGGGAAGAGGTGTCATGTGTGACATCTGAGAGGACTTGGAGCACATACGCCATGCGAGCTATCGGCAACGCCAGTTTCGACTTCTTGGCACCCTGCGGTTAGCGCAGCGGCAGTTGAATACAGCACAACGCCAGAATCAAGGATGACGACACGCTACCCGGCTTCGCACTCTGGACGACCCGCTCAGCGTCCGCACTCTCGACTGCCGATGCCTCGCCGTGATCTGCGCGAAGAAGCTATACACCACGCTGGAGAGAATAGTGAGTTTTAGTATATCGGAAAGCAGCAAACGTGAAGATTTAGCCTTAACGTTAACGTTACGGTAAAGCTGGGTGCACTTAGCGGCACAAACTAAACATTTAGTATAGCGGAAGAGAGAGAACGCTAAAGCTAACGCAAGGCATGTACGGCGACAACTACACCTTAAAACAATTCTTATTAAATCCCTAAGTGCGCCACAAAATCATTGAGCCGGTATCGTGTAAGTGTGGTGTTGTTAGTGCTGTGTCGGCAGACCCGAAAAACATCGCTTCGTTTCAAAATGCCGCCATCGAGTCTCCTTTCTGACCCGTACTGCCTGTCATTTCGAAGTTGCGATGACATAGGAGCGCTTAATTTCTACTTTGGAAACCAGAGAAGCTACGCAGGCAGTCCATATGTCGTCGAGGCTATGCCGTATACGCGAAATTTCGCCGACATTTACGCTTTCAGAAGGCGGATTTTCCACTTGTCATCAGTGCCGCGGAGCTTCTGCAACATTTCTCCAGTGCCCAGGGGGTGCATGTGCCTGCGAAGACTGGCTTATCCAAGTCGCCTTTGTGACTGAAGGAATAGTTCGCCAAACAATACTGTCATTTCAAGCATTATACATACAGTAACGCACCACACTACTCGTCTCGGCTTTATTTAATTGGTTGTAGCTTGAACCAGCCGATGTACAAAAAGAAAAAAGCCCCGGTGGCAGTGCCGCCATCTCGATGAGACTACCGTAAACGTGAGCAAATCGACATGGCCTCCGTGATTCCGGGCGCCGGCACGGGCAGTCTCGAACGCCGTGAAAGCGAGTGCACTCGCATTTTAAGCCTTGTGTGCCGCTTACTGAGAGCGTATCTTGAAAACGGCGACACATTGTCACCAATACACGGCTGGCGAAGCTTAATTAGCCAAACATAAGGCAAATAAGAACATGAGCGGGTAATCAATGAGCTTAACAATGCAGGCCGATGTCCCGACAGATCTGAAGCGAGTCGTCTCACTTCGACTGACGCCGCCATCTTGCCAGCCGTAAGGGTCCCTTTGCGAGCGTTAGCGTTGAACGATATCTTCTGAAAATAGCGTAGGCACGTAAGGGTATCGTATACGTTAACGTTCTGCGCATGCGCGGTATGTTCCACGGTAACGTTAACCTTACGCTAAATCTTCGCGTTTGCTGCTTTCCGATATACTAAAACTCACTAATGAGGCATTTGAGTACACTGAAGAGCTACCAAGGCGGTCTCTACCGGTCTACTACAACTGCGGTGTCACAGGCCATATATCGCGTTTCTGGAACCGTCGCGGAACACCGCAGTGTGACAGACCACCTTCTCAACGCCCTCAGGGAGCTTCGGCACGCTTACCACACGGCGACAACTATTGGCCGAGCAGCTTTCGGAACCGCTTTCCAGGATCTGACCGAAGTTTGACGCCTCCACCGCGTCCTCGTGCTCCCCGCTCTCCCTCGCCACTTCGTCGTCGCTACTCGTCCCTTCGCCACCGGAAAACTAGCCAGCGCGACCGATGTTGGTGAGGTCGCTGGGGAGTTGCAACTGTTTGAAATACCTCCGGTGGTGATGCTCAAGAACAAAGTGCGTGTTTTTGTTGATGATGTGCCTGCGTTGGCCCTGGTAGACACAGGGGCCACAATTTCAGTTATGAGTGCCTCTTTTAAGGATTTCTTAAGGCGAAAGGTTGTGTTTCAATGGGACGAAACGTCAAAGTTTTGTGGAGTCAGCGGCGATCCGTTGCAGCCTATTGGTTTATGTAATGCCGACGTGTCTTTGGGTGGCCATGTGGTTACGACACAATTTGCGATTATTGCGAGGTCCACACATGATGTTATTCTGGGTATGGACTTCTTGCGGGATTGTGGTGCCACTGTCGATTGCCGCACAGGGCAGGTGTTTATAAGTGGTCGGGAGCCCTCAGAACTACTCGAGAACCACGTAGACGAAACTACGTTATGTGTTTGTGGCGATGCTGTCGTACCTCCATCGTCTACCGCTCGTGTTGCTGTTGCTTGTCGTGGTGCGTATTGCGACAGCTTCGACGCCACCGTAGAGCCGGTGCATGTTAAAGGAACACTGAACCACTTTTTAAAAAAAACGAGATTATGGTGTCATGATACGTAATTTCGTGCGGCGAACTCGAAAATCAAGTCGGAAATTTGCATAAACCAACGCAAATAACTTTATTTTGGAAAACAAGCAGCAGGCGCCGCGGCCGCCATCGCGAGCCTCGCCGCCGCTGTGATTGGTCGAAGCTCCATGACATCATCGTCAGGAAGGTGAGGACAGCAGACCGCGCTCGCCGGCAGGCAATGCCGTGTTTATCTGTTGAAATCGGGTAGTTGCTGTTAGTATGGCGAACTGTGAAAGTCGGAACGAGTTCTCTGTACATCCGTACATGTTCGAGCCGGTCGCCACTGTAAAGGCGACGACTGAAGCGGCACAACCAGCCACCTTCACCCGCGTCGGAAACATAGACTGGTACGTATAAGATGCATGTCAGTGCTTAATTTCACTGTAGTAAACTGTTACAAATGATACGTTCATCCGTGGATATCAAATTTGATAAGAAACAGCAGCACCGGCACTCGCTTTTAGCCGCGTATTGGCACGGTCCGCGCTACGCGCGGGCATCATGCAGAAACATCAGCTGTTCGTGGATTTCACAGCTCAGAGTGC
>JABSTT010002448.1:0-50604 GCA_013339685.2 Hyalomma asiaticum
TGCGCGGAGCAGTACTGTATTGGTTGCCACTGAGCCGTGGCAACCCATACAGGACGAGCCGGTGCGTAAACGACCGGGCGCGTGAGCATGACGCTCACAAACGATCGGCGCAGCGCATCTTCCTGCGCTCTGTCCAGAGTGGGAACGTCCTGCCTTGTTTTTCGGAGTGAAGATGCAGGGCCACAGCAGGGATACCATGGCGCGTCAACTTTTATAGGCTTTTCACGTAAACAAAACGGTACCAGATTGTGTTAGTGGAACGTGAGTCTGCGGGGCGATGAGTATGTGTTTGTAGAGCATATGTTGAACCCCTGCCATGGCTCTCACCTTCCATGTGTGAGCAGACACTCCTGTGTGTAGTATTCTGTGCATTATATTTCCATCTTTTAGGGGCGAAGCTCCTTATAGTCTAGGGCAATCCCTCGTCCCTCCGGCGTACCCAGCAGCGTCTCCCTTATCATACAATAGATGGCGCTGTCCCATAGAGATGCATGCAAACTGCAGTTGGGTGACGATATACTAGATGGTGCTGTACGCATTCTGTGTCGTCATCGTAATTTCCCATCTAGTTTCCTAGATGGTGCTGTGCCATAGAGATGTGTGCAATATGGCGGTTGGGTGAATGGACACTAGATAGCGTTGGAGGAGCCGCTGCTCTCCGATTAGCTGCTGCGCGGACTGCGCGGGGCTGCGCCGGGAGCGCTCCTCTCATTCTCCTGGGTCGTCGCCGTACGTGTCGGATCGCGCTTGGTGGACCATGGACGATGAAAAAAAAATTAAGCTTATCCACGGAGTGAATGATGATGAGTGGGCGAGGCTCGGGAGGTTCATCATCGTTCCGAGTTCCGCATTAATTTAGTTAACGCGCACGCTACGAATCCTTATGGTTCAACTATGCACAAGTGAAATCTCCCACCGGCACTTTATTGCAAGTCAAGATCCAGTGCCTATATGTATATATGGGTGGGCAGTGAACGGTTCTCCAACGCGAGCAGTCGGTATTTCTCAATCAAGAAACTCGCTAGGAGACACTGCCTGCGCCAACGTTGTCTCTCGCGGGAGAGGGCGCGTTCTCCTTCTTTGCGAGCTGGTAGAGCGTTCATCTAAGAAAGAGCGTGTCCATAGTCAACGCGCGCCTTTCGCTATCTCTCTCACTCTCACAAGATAGCAGACGGAAGAGTGAGAGAGAGAGAGGCACGCGCCGGGAGGCACGCGCCGAGGTCGAGCGCGTGCCTCCCGGCACACCGGTTACGCCTGACGCAGGACAAGGTTAGACTAATAGGAGCTTCGCCCCTAAAAAATTCCGAACGTTGTGTCCGAAGCGCGGAATCGAACCAGGGACCCCTAGCTTCCGAACGCGCGGCGCTAGCCACTACGACACGAAGCGCACATGGACACATGCACCACGATGACAGTAAATACCCAACCTTAACGAAAGACTGCGCGTTTCTAACGCCTTTGTGCTAACGCGTTATGGCCCGTGTAAGAAGCTGGCGTAAGACGCTGTGGCCTCTCCATCTTATACTCTCTCAGCAGTCATGTGATGGCATCGGCAAACGCGGTGCGCGTTCCGGCCTGTGTAAGGGGCTGCGTAAGACGTCTTTACATGATGATCGACTGGGAGAATTACACGGAAGATTCATGGTTTACCGATGATGCCCTTCGGAGCTTCGCCCACTCCTCATGACTTTTCTTTCTATTAAGTGCGAATGCACTTTATAAGCGACCCTGAATCCGCCGTCCCATAGCAACGGCGCGAGGAGCGGAGAGGAGCGTCTGTAGCAACGGCGCAGCGACGTCACACCCCACGTGACTGCGCGCGCTCCGCCTCCTCACCGCGGTTTACGCGGGCGCACCGCTCTCCGCGGCGTGACGTCACGGCGCGCTGTGCAGGTGGCGCCTCCGCGCCGTGGCTGCGCGCGCCGTGACGTCTCTCGAGTTTCCGACCACGATCAACGGTGGCTTCATAGACTTGGCGTTCAGTAGGAACTGTACGGTCCGCGCCGTCTTGCCGGATCCGCTCACCGTACATTTCTCGGATCACAAAGCGCTGGTACTAACCGTGAGCTACAACGATAACACCAATAGGTGCTGATCTGTAGTGACGTGTGTAGAGTGTGTGGGTGTGTGACGTGCTCGGCGATGTGTGCATTTATGCATCTACGAAATTGCGAGGTGTAAATAAATAATACTTCGTGTATAAATGTGTGTGTGTACAATGCATCATGACAACACTTTAAATTCATTAATTACACTTTAATCATAACTTTACTCCCCCTCATAGATTCACCCCATGCATTCGCACATAACCATGTTCACCCTCGGGGAAATGCTTTCTTTTTTTCGCGTAATAAGACCAGCTGGTAGTAAGCGCTTGTTCTGTCGTCTTGGCTTCTTGCGTCGAGTCCTATTTGCGTTCAACTTCATTTCAAACTGAACACTAGCTTATTTTTCACGAATGCATGAAACCATTATGCCGACTCGACCACAAGTTCTTGACCTTAATTCGTCATCGTTCTAGCTCTTGTGGATCTTATCCGCGTACATTTAGCTGTGCTAATTTATTTTCACAGTACTGGAGAAAGAAGAGAACAGCATTTTAATCCTGGAAAGCTTATTTCACAAGGCGAGCTCCGTAGTTTTGTGCGAATTAATTTCAACTTCAATTCTTTACTTCCCAAATATTGTTTTACTCTTTTCAGGAAGAAAGCCGCGAGCTTTTGGCATTATTTTGCTTGAATCACACCTGGCAATATTTATAGTAGTTTTGGGCGCATAAGCAGGACTTTCAGCTTAGAAAAAATGTCATGTGATTTACGCATTTTCTACCTTCAAGTCAGTAAGGAAGTATTTTAGGGATGTTGCTCAAGTAGACCTCCTTCCTGAATGGATGGTACATTGACTGAAACAAGAGGTTTAACTCAAGTCCACCGTTGTGGTGGGCAGCTCTCGCACTTTGATCTTCCCCAAATACATGGGCTCGATTCCGGCCACAGTGGCAGCACTTGCGATGGAGTACAATGTGCTTTAGAGTCGTGTACTGTGTGTTTTTAGCACATGTTTAACATCCCGAAGTAGTCAAAATTTCTGGAGGCCTTCACTACTGCGTACCTCATAATGGTATCGCGGTCTTGGCGCTTTATTACTTCGATTACTAGCTTCTATTCAATTCTGAACTCACTACAGCACCATTTTTGATGGGGGCAGAAAGGCTACAGATCTGTGCAGAGAACCTTATCTAAGCACGTTAAACAACTATATTTGGTAAAATTTCCGGAGGTGGTGGCATGCGGGATCGTTCACCCCCCCCCCCCTCCGTTTTTCCGGGCGTTGGCACATAGAACCTCGCGATAATTAGGTCTGTTTCAATTTTCAAAGCACCACCGTAGATTGCTTCACCGGTGCGGCAGTTCAGTGCGCGAGAACGCGGGCTGAATTCCCATTAATTTTACCCATGGCTCGGCGCCTGGAACACGGAACTTGAGTAACGAAAATCCATGCTGGTGCACTGAGTATGAAGCGCTCGTTCCAGACGTTAATGCGGGACGTCAAAGGGGTGTGTTCGCGTAATGTAGGGGTTTTCGCATTCAAGAATAGAATCACATTTTTATTGCGGTGTAGTAATCTGCTTATTCTTTTCATATTGTAACTGTACTAACCTAATACTACCTTCGTGTTCGCAGAAGTGAGTGTATGGCTGAAGCGGCGACCGAGGGAAGTGGGGTAGGCGGTGCCTCCCCTGGTGCAACCTCTCCGAATGCCACAACTCCCGGCGCACCCTCTCTTGGACCACAAGGAGAATCACAAGGAGAAGGAGCACCACCAGCAGCAGCGGCAGCAGCGGCAGCAGCAGCCGCAGCAGCAGCAGCAGCACCAGCAGCAGCCGCAGCACCAGCACCAGCACCAGCAGCAGCACCAGCAGCAGCACCAGCACCAGCAGCACCAGCACCAGCACCAGCAGCTGCCTCTGCGTAGTGCAACCCGATACACGCAGCACATTGTTGGTGAGCCAAGTTGTTACTGATACTCCCCATTTTTCGTACGTTTTTCTCCTGTTCATGAGGTGGGATTAGCCGGGTGCGCTGCACAATCACTACGCGCAGCCTGCCGACCCTGTTTTATTTTTCCGGTTACCGTCACTCTTTGGAGTTTGACGTTTCTTAAAGAATATATTAAGATAGGAGGCACGATCGAGTCACGTCTCCCCGGTTCATAGGGAGGGCAACTAAAGTCATGTGCAGGAGTTCTTATGTTCCAAATTCATGATCATTATAGAAAACGCATCGCGGTGTAACGCAGTAGACTATACTATAGAGACTTCTATACAGGACCGCATTATCTATGTACACCAGTGTTCCAACATCTCGACGCGATCGCTTCACAATTCACTTTAATTTTGGATTCCCTGCGAGGAAATTAAGAAGAAAATTGTCACGTACTGAGACTGACAGAAAAGAGGGCGTTCTAGCTGTGACGGCGGCCGCGATCGCATGGTTCTCTGCGCACCACCAGACGCCACAACCTTGCCCCCAGAGGCTTGCAACCATCAATTCTTCAGTACATAAATAACCTAGAAACGCCAAGAAATATACGGACAAACAAACGATCCTTTCCGATGATTGTCCCAAAGTGCAAATGTGGGCAATGCCATGCTATTTTAGGGGATGGTTGAAAAAGGGGGTGGGGGAGGGCTAAATGAGCCCGAAAACGTGGCGACGGAACCACGCAGTAACGCACTGTAAGGATGCGCGGAAATAACACACACTGGTGGCCCAGTACAACCACGCGACGTCGCACCTGAACATGTCACCAATCTTTAGCTTTCCGAATCACGCAATCGCAATGCTTACGATTGATGACATCGCGTTCAACTCACCCAATTCCCTGAAATTACGAAACTAACGGAATTGGGGAAATAGAGATCTCGAGATCACGACAGCTCGCGCAGCAGATCTAAACGTGCAGTGAAATATGAACATAGGTCGACGAATTTTGCTGTTTACCGTCAGTTAGGAGGATTGAGTTGTCAGTTTCAACGTATGCAGTTTCAACGAAGTTTCAAACGGCGCTCTAATTGGACTGCCATACCAACCGATGTGAAAGACACGAATAATTTTATATGACCTTGAAGCGCTTGATGTTCAACTCATATGTCTTACAATTGCACATAGGTTATTGCGTCTGTTGTTATTCTCTGTGTAATTGAACCATGTCTGTTTTTAAATATCTGTATGCAACCCTGTTGCCTTTTGTCACTGTTGTGACCGCTTGCCCAATTATGTAGGCATGTCACACAATTGGTCCCGTTACTAGCCAGTTAGGCTATGGGACCAAACATGTGATCGCGAATTTTTTTGTTGCATGGATTTGAAGTTTTAATAAAAAACAAACAAAAATGTTAGCTACGAAAATTTCTCACTCTTACACAGTACACTTTGCGTGAATGTATAATAGGCACCCAAATCGGTCGCGAGGATGGCGTTGCGCGTCCTGCTACGTCCCGTGATTAGGAGCGACTTAAAGCTTTTTAGATGCGGAGCATCTCTTGCTCATGGGTATGTCACGCGTCCAGCGTGCGCACTCACACTACGCATCCGCGACTCTCCTCTCTCTTCCCTCTCTCCAACAGCTGCTGCAATAAATAAAGCAGGTAGAGAGCGCGCGCACGCGGCGTCCGTCCGCACTCACACTACGCACGCGCGACTCTCCTCTCCTTTCCCCCTCTCCAACCGCTGCTGCAATAAATAAAGCGAGCAGAGAGCGCGCGCGCGCTTCGCATCAGTAGTATCTCCTCTTCCTCCGATTAAAGAAGTTGCTGGTGGTGTGTGATGGAAGCAACAGTTCCACCAGCGAGTGCGTTGACGCAAGTACACATCAGCATCAACCCACACTCTGACAACGGTCACGCGATGCGTGGTAACGAACCAAGTTGACAACGTAATAACACGCAAGGTTCACCGCAAAGGTAACACCGAAAACACTGCAAACCTGTAAACACCGCCGGTAAATGCACCCTTGAAATTACCAGCGACGCTCCGCATCACCCCATTGTCCCCTTCGGGGAAATGATGTGATTCTTTAGGGGCGGAGCTCCTCTTAGTCTAACCTTGTCCTGCGTCAGTCGTCAGGAGTAACCGGCGTGCCGGGAGTCATGCGCTCGCCCTCGGCGCTTGCCTCCCGGCGCGTGCCTCTCTCTCTCTCTCCCGGCGCGTGCCTCCCGGTGCGTGACTCTCTCTCTCTCACTCTTCCATCTGCTGTCTTGTGAGATAGAGAGAGAGAGCGCGAAAGGGGCGCGTTGACTATGGAAACGCTCTTTCTTAGATGAAAGCCCTACCAGCTCGCAAAGAAGGAGAACGCGCCCTCACCCGCGAGAGACAACGTTGGCGCAGGCAGCGTCTCCTAGCGAGTTTCTTGATTGAGAAATACCGACTGCTCGCGTTGGAGAACCGTTCACGGGCCACCCATATATATATATATATATATATATATATATATAGGCACTGGACCTTGACTTGCAATGAAGTGCCGGTGGGAGATTTCACTTGTGCATAGTTGAACCATAAGGATTCGTAGGGTGCGCGTTAACTAAATTAATCCGGAACTCGGCACGATCTACGATGAACTTCCCGAGCTTCGCCCACTCATCATCATTCACTCCGTCGATATGCTGTAATTTTTTTTGCCTGAACCGCTTCGGCGCTTAGCATTGTGTATATATATCACCTTGCATACATTACACTGTTAAGGCGGATAAGTTATATACTGCTCTTCTCATTAACAGAAGGACTCACCCTATCAGCGAAATGCAGTTGTGCAAATTTGTTAAAAGAGTTCCAGGTTCATTTCAAAGGACTAGGCGGTGGCGTAGGAGGGCGATCCATGAAGCCAGGCGCGAATTTTTTAAGCATGCTAAGCCAAGCTCAAATATTTAACCCGCCTCAGATTGCGCATCTGAGTGTACCATATACTTTGTTAAAATTCGAAACTGCACATCGCTAAGCATGATTACGACTTCTGATGTGCCATATTATTGGGCGCAATCATAATTAGTCCTCGACTGGCAGCAACACGTCGTTTAGGGAGTTTAAAATGCAGGTAAAAATATCGTAACCGGTCCGCAGATGTGCTGTTTTTCGTTTGTCATCCGATTTCGGCGTCTGCAATAATACAGGAGGGATGAGCAAAATCAGAAAGAGAGTTTCAATCCATTGTCTGACATTACAGCATCCATATTAAATACTATAATTTCAGTCACTGATTGCGAGTTCTACAATTTTATAGTGACAGGGTTTGTACAAATGTATTAGAGAAACATACAGTTAACAGAAAAAAAACTTTTCTGTTAACTGTGTGTGTCACTGTTGCTGGAGAGAAGCGGCTTGTTAGAAGACAAAAAAAAACTGACAAATTTTCGTATTTGTAGTTAAGGGATATTCGTGTTCACATATTCTATCTGTTCGATGTTGTTATAAGGCTATAGAAAAACTGCAGGAATCATGCTAATATGTACTTGAGCATAATAGGGATTTCAGTAGTAAATCCCTCGCAATGTTTCCATCAAATATGGTTCTACAGCATGTCAAAACTTTTTCTTCATAGAAAATTATCCTGGCTAATGCACTATATTGCTAATGTACTTTCGCGCGCAGAAGCACTAATGTGAGCATAAACAACGGCCCACCATGCTTGTGCTAGTGCTTATAAAATAGTGCATTTGCGAGGAATGCATGCGAGTTGTTAGGTTATGAATGTTATATATTCGATAACTAATTACTTCAGCTAGATTCACGGCGGTTTCTCCATCTGTGTACGCGCGTACCTGCTTAACATGCTAGTGTGGTTTTAACAGGCGTAGTCGAAGGAGTACTTGGTACTCTACAGGCTGGACTCGAGGCCGTTTTCAGCAGCCATGGTTTCAGTAACCTTGGCCATATGTTTCGATGGCTCAGAAGGCGACGAAGACGTTACTAACGTGCCTCAAGGCGACAGGTCTCTGGGACCGGCTCTAGACAACGTACTTGTAAAAGTGTGCGCGTCATTGGTGCTCTTCTCTCTCTCTCTCTCTCCCTAGTACCATTCCATTTCACTTCTTTATCTCTTGCCCCAGCGCAGGGTATCAAACCGAACGCGCGTTTTGTTAACCACCCTGCCTCTTCTTACCTCTTTCTCTCTCTTTAAACAGCGTACCACAGGAACGTCTTACTGAGTCTGGTTTCGCCAATTTCAAAACAGAAAGAAAGCTTATGGAGGTCTGTCTTGCATAACAATGTTATGGGCCTGATGCAATCGTCAATCTTATTACTACTTTCGCAATACTCTTTTGACATTTTACAATGACCAGAATTGAACCAACATCTGTCTACTGTTTGGAACTTAATAGCATTAAGTGGTTGCATTTTTCTTACCTCTGACGATAATCTTCTTCCATTCGTCTTACAGAGCGCCACTGAGGTCAACGAAAATCTGAAGATCCCAACTTAGTGTGCTCCTGTCAAGCTGAAGACAGATTCAACTACTGGTGAAATGTAGTAGACTAAGTAGTAAAATTGCTCAAACGCGACGTTTGCTCGACCACCCAAGAAAGTGAAGACTCTCTGAAAACACGCCATTTCCAAAACGTTCCCACAATATACATAGAAAATCCTTGATATATTTTGTAGTAGTGATGTTCTTTCATTAAACGTTGGTGATACTTCAAGTACATACCCTGCTCCTTTCATTTCATGTCATTATTGGAACTCCGTTCAGCACAGGGTACAACTATGCTTCTTGTTTACCAAGAATTGAGATACTCGACAACCTTCCACATGTGTTGAGCGACAACGCACATGCGCGAGACGCTATGGATACTGAAGACATAGCGTACAGCGAGGGGTGGGTATTTAAGACTCTATGGTGGGACTGCAGAACGTAGCAGAAGTACCCACACCATTATACCGAATATTTCTTCGCGAACTTAAGCTCATTTCCTTTTACACCGCATTTACAAAACTAGGTCTTTGAATTGCAATGAATATCCAACGTCTTCCTGGGTTTATTATAACCGGTAATTCCTAAGAAACAAAGGAGCCATTATAACTTCGCCCTTGTTGTTTGTGGGGTTTTACGTCCCAAAACCAGTTCTGATTATGAGAGACGCCGTAGTGGAGGGCTCCGGAAATTTCGACCACCTGGGGTTCTTTAACGTGCACTGACATCGCACAGCACACGGGCCTCAACATTTCGCCTCCATCGAAATGCAGCCGCCGCGGCCGGGATTCGATCCCGCGACCCTCGGATCAGCAGCCGAGTACCTTAGCCACTAGACCACCGTGGCGGGGCACTTCGCCCTTTATATATATATATATAGTATATATATATATATATATATATATATATAAATGGGGGAGGGAGAGGGCAGCCATTTTATATAAACAAGCTTGTTTTTCAACGATATCTGATGTCGCTCAAAAATATCGTGTCGTCACGTGTGCCCAGTGAGAGTGAATATTCGAGGATCATTTTCATTTCTCCAGATAAATTTCCTGGCCTTGTGGAGGCGTTTCGATGTCATCGCTGAAATGCGACAATGTATTTAAGACGGTATTTAAGACTTTATGACGGGACTGCAGAGCGTAGCACATGTACCCACACCCTAATAGTAAATGTTTCTTCGCGAACTTAAATTCCGTTCCTTTTACACCATAGTTACAAAACTAGGTTTTTGAACAACAATAATATCCACAATTAATGGAAGCGGTATTAGCCTTCCGCTACGAGAAAAGGAGGCGCTATATCCTAAGGGGAAAGAAGAGGACGAAGGGAGACGAAGGGGAAGTAAAGGGGCAGGCATTAAAGATGGACGCCCATTCCAATGCAGTGTATTCTATTGTGTCCTTGTAAATATGACCCCTACATTACATATCAAGAAGTCACAGTGACAAACATAGGATTTATTCTGACGTTTCGGCTGGAGGCCAGCCTTTTTCAAACATGTCACTGTGAATTTCTGATAGTATATTTATCCCGATAGCCAGAAATAACTTTTCTTGATATATATATCTTGGGTTGCCGCCAGTTTATAACAGAATTGACCATGCCCCCCTTAGAGAACGACGGTTTATTACATCTGTAATAAACCGTCGTGCTCTAAGAGGCGTATAGTCAATTCTGTTATATATATATATATATATATATATATATATATATATATATATATATATATATATATATATATATATATATATATATTATATATATGACTGAGGGAGGTGAGTCTTTTTATACCAACCAGCTTGTTTTTCAACCATCTCTGCTGTCGCTCAAAAATATCGTTTCGTCACATCTGCCCGGTGACAGTAATTATACGAGGATGAATTTGCTTTCTCGAGATAAATTTCCTGGCGTTGTGAAGGCACTTTGAAGTTATCGCTCAAATGCAACCCTCCGTAACGAAAATAAATTTATACAAATTATTCGCTTGAGCCATCGCCACAGCACAAGTATTTTGGTCATTTTTAGGGGTGCGTCTTTGATTGGTATACTATGGTCTAGTGATCTTTATTTCAATTGACATTCTTTTTGAGCAATATGAAACATTTCAAAATGCGGCCCATTTAGCAAATCTCAGTAGACACCGGCTCTGTTGTGGGAAATAAAATGACAGTTTCAAATTTCTTGCATCTCATACTAGTCTATGAAGATACTGCTGGAGCTAGTACAGCCGAAACGTTGTGCTTAGATAACGACAAAGTTCGCGAAAATTGCATTTTAATCCGTATTAAGCAATCATTTGGCAATTTCACAGTTGAACTAAAATATGACCTATATCTGGTTGTGTAGTACTGTTTGGTAATTCACAAAAGTGTTTTGAAAGAACAATTTTTATATCATCTAAAAAAATATTTTGAACTTAACATGCCTGCACAATGTTTCTATATGTGCCGCCTTCACCGCTCAATACGTGAGCGCCAGATTAAAGTGCACACCCTTTCGTGATGGCCGAAGATAGCTTGTTGCGATAAATCCAATTTATGCATCTGGCCGTCACAGATTTGCGTAGTCGTGTTTCATCAGCTCCAAATTTACCACACATGTGTGCTCGACAAAATATTTAGGAAATAACTGTTGGGTCCCACAAAATCTGTTGTACCAAAAACCGTAAAACTGGCCTCGCTGGTCCCAAAAATCACGTACCGTAAAAGCCATATGGAAATTACACCCGCACTGGCCGTTCTCACTCGCTTTTATGTATGGTGGAGTAACATCATATTGAGCGACGACGGTGGCTGAACTATTAGAGTAGGCATTCAATTGGGCGAGGAAAAATAGCGGAGCCATATGATTGAAACTCCTTGTGATAGCTACACAATGAGTACGCAGTCTTTTCAGACAGTACAAAGGAAGGTTGACAACGCATTTTCACTACCCGTATTGCAGCTGCGATGCTTGAGTGATACTGCGTCTCAATATGTGTTTAATGCACCAGCCTAGCGCTTGAATTTCTCATGCCAAGTGCCGATTGAGGGCAGGTGTACGTTTTTTCTGTTCCTTTTTCCTGAGCCACCACGTTTATGTTTTCAACAGGCGAGTTTTCGCGGCCGCTATTTACTTTGATTCATCCATGGCTTCGCCGAAGGATATGGAATTGTTTGTCATTGTAATCATGGTGCCTTCGCATATTAGCTATGTGACAGGCGATGGGTACGACGTCACTAATAGTGAAGAGCTCAGTGGCAGGAACACAAAGCTTTTTCTTACGAAAAGTAAAAAGGCTTTAGAATACCGCTAAATCGGGCAAGCGAAATGAAGTGTCAGGGAATAATTGATTGATAGCCCATTCACGTCAAGCAGTTGATTGTTTGATTAGAAATAATATTGTTTTAATTACAAATATAAAAAATAAATACGATAACGAAAAATTTCAAAAGAATGTTTAAAGGTGAGAAAATAAAATCCATGTTTTGAGAAAGAAGAAGCTACGACAGCGAAGTCCACCTTTTATATTTTATTCAAGACTAACGCTTGAGCACAACATGGCACGCATATTTCTAGAGTACCTCGAGGAAAAGCCTCGTACAGCATTTGAATATGTCCGAAAGGATATAAATTCAAGTGGCATCTGTCCATTAAGTGCCTTATTTTTGCTAATTGCAACCCCTGTAGCAGTCAGTTATCCTAAAATTTTCTGTTATGTAGATAAGCAGTTTTTTTTACTAGGAATTCATGTGTGCTAAATTTTCAGTTCCATCGCGAAATATATTGTGATATAATTGACTTCTACCAAGTTGTGCTGTCTTGAATACCAAAGAAGACGCCGTCAACTCTGGCGCCATTTCCCTCCTGTGTAGCGTTCAGTTTTAGCGCTATTGGCGTTTTGCCGCGTCGTTTGAAGCCAGATTACTCAAATCTGTGACGAAGAGCCGTATGACCTGGAGTAAGCACAGCAAGGTACCTTGCGTGATCGCGAATAAGCGCCTACACCAATCCCATGCCTACGTTTTGCGCGGTGAAGGTGAAACAGAGAGAAGCGTTGTGCAGCCATGTCGTTCTTAAGATCTGGAATTTCTTTCTCGCTTTATAGGAGAATTACTGTTTTAGAACATTTTGTGTGGATTAACCACAAAGAGTGCTACGCAAAAGTTATAGGGCATATTTTTCCGTGGATCGCTACATTGCGAAAATAAAGGCTCGATACAGGTCAACATTTGATTTCTGCAAGTTCTGCCGCCATCTAGTCACAATGTTTCGGCTTTACAAGGTACCGAAGTACCTTTATCGCTTATTATAACGCAACACAACGAAAGCTGTCATATTTCTCGTAGTAGAGGTGGCGTTTTTAATAAATATTTTAAACATTATATATCTTGCAATCTTTTGTCATGACCAAAAATATAGTAAATACAAAAAAAGATGGCCAGATTTCAGTAGTAACGAAAGACTGACACCGTAAGAATGATAAAAAGAATTGTGCCGTAGCAATGGCGACCCAAGTATCAAGTTGAACTTCCTGCATTATCGCGACCAACCCACCGCAAATTCTCGACTTCTATTACCCCATCAAGAACTGATAGGGTATCCTTTATATAAGACAGCACGGCTATTTGAGACCCCAATATAATAGCCAATGCATTCAATATTAATTTTCAGTCAGTATTCACGCACGACAATAGTGCTCTACCTCTGATCACACCTTCTTATCCTGAGCTCTCTATCGGCGATGTGGAAATTACTATAAAGGGCATCCTAAACTTGACACCGAAGTTAGGTACAAGGAGCTGTACTGGCCCCGATAATAATCCATATAGCCTTCTGGTGACATACGCTCTCTGGTGCTCACTTTATTAAGCCATAATCTTTCAAAAATCCTTGTCTTCAAGTACAGTCCATGAGTACTGGTAGATAGCTAAGGTCTGCCTTTGCAATACTGAGGAAACAGACAACTCTTCTCCAACTATAGGTATATTTCACTTACTTCGAATTCCCTGCTGCTGCTTGAGCACATTATATTCATAAACATATAATAAAGTTTCTTGAATCGAATATTCTTCCATCCAGAATACGACACGGATTTCCTTGTGGTTCTATCACAATCACACAACTGGTGGAATTTTTACATGATATTGCTAGTATTTAGGCATTCGTAATCTATTGATGCATAATTTATTGAATTTCCGAAGGCTTTCGGCACCGTTATACACAAGAAGCTACTTGGTAAACTAAACATAATTTTGAATAATCCGTAACTGATTGACCGCAGAGCAAGCTTTCTTAGCTCACGTCCTCAGTTTGTTACATTTAATTCCAAGTGCGTGATCAGAGATCTTTGTTCAGAACACACAGCCTTCGCTTCCTGCAATGTCATGAAGTGGGAGCGCGGATCTCGTTGTGCGCGGTGCGAATTTGCGCGACTGAGTGCAGCGCAGGCATCCAGGATTGGTCACCCTCCTTTGTTTCAGCAATTGCAGTTTTATGATAGGGTGAGTCATAAAATAAGCGAGAAGGGGAGGGTGAGAGCAACCAATCGACAAGCGGCGTACGTCCCCAAAAGTAATTAGCAGATTACGGTCATATTTTAGATGATATAATACAAAACCAAATGTTTCTCAACTTCAAATGAGTAAGATTGTTTTATGAAGGGGAAGAATTTTTTTTCGTGAGCGTAAATGCGTGACGTGAAGAGAAAACGTAGTCATGTAAAAACGTGTGCGCGCCCCGCTGCTTACGAGGCAAGCATGACCGTGGCCAATGGCATGCCGTGAAAAGCGAACAGAACTGCCCGCGTTCGCCAAAAACAATTCTCGATGTCGTCCCAGTTTTAACTGACCCGTAAAAATAACATGTGGTTTCAAACAGGGCTCCGCCCTGGACCTCCTCTTATTTTTTGCTTTCAATAATGACCTTCCCAGCAAGTCCCAAGTCCGTCTCAATGCCCATGACTGCGTATTTTACCAGGTAATTACGCCATACTTCTGGATTCTTCACCAGTTTTGATCATGGTGCTTGGATTGGCACATGCGCATAAACTTCCCAAAAGCCGTAGTTTTGTCATTCACAAACACCCGTTCTCCATTGCATCATGCTACACTTTCAACAACATAACAGGTCCCCGGGAGCAGACGTACAAGCACCAGCTTGTTAATTTCACACACAACATGCAGTGGTGGCATCATACAGAATACTTTACATCTAATGCACTGAAAAAGTTAGGTTGCTTAAACTCTTTCGTTACCGTGGCAAAATGGGCAACTTTTCGTAGGTTTTTGTTGGTATTTTTTTGTAATAAGTAATAAAATGGTTATACTGTAATGCAATACATCAAGCGAAAGCTAAGTAAATGTACTTTTGACGTGTGCAAGTTTAAAAAACTGAACTTGGAAACTAATATGCAGAAAAAAATCGTTAAAGGTAACATTTCTTGCAAATTTGAAAGAACATTTGCAATTGTATGTTTACTACATAAAAGAACTAAATCTGGAAAATATTCTGAAATATACAAATTGTTTAGATAGGAGACATCTACCTAACAGAAAAGCTTCACTGACCTAGCTCAACAACTGCACGAGTTACACTTGTTTACTTGTTACCCAGTAGAAAGTGTCTTGTTCAGCCAGGTTGCACAGTTTTTTCTTTTTATTGCACAGATTTCTCACACACAGAAGCACAGTATATATTAGTAAAAAGGGAAAGAAATGGGCTATTGAACCATGTATATATGGACATATTGCGCTCTATGGTTGCAAAAACAAATGGCAACCCGTCTTGTGCCAAGTTAGGTTGCTTAAATCGAGCGTCATCAAGATGTACCAAATTGCTAATTTACAAAGCGGTCACTGCCACTAAATTAGAGTACGTTTCATGCGTATGGTGTCGATACAAAGTGAGCGACATAAATAAAATTGAGTCTGCCCAAAGGAAGGCCGTTCGTTTTATTTTCCATCGCTATGACCGTAATTTCTCACCCTAATGTGCAATGATATCTCTGAAGTTACTTCCATTATGCAATGGACTTGATATAGACTCCTGGAAACTTTTGCATTCATTTGTTCACTCGTCATGCCGGTTATCTAATGATAACTACATCGTGTACGATGGTGCGCTTCCAACTAGACGTTCTCACATCGTTAACTTAAAGCCAAGTTTCGCCCACATTAAGGTCTTCATATTCAGTGTTTGCCTAGAGTTACCGAACATTGAAATGATCTAAGTGGTACGGTTCGTGAAATGACTTTATCTGAGTTTAGGGGCACTTCTATGACGTTACTGTTCAATTTCTTTAATTTTGTTATCTGCTTTTATTAAAGCACTTATTTTGATATTATAGTTTAAAATTTTCCTTTTTGTGTTTATGTGTACCGCACTCCTGCAATAACCCTGAAACCGGCTGCAGTATTTGAAAGTAACGTAAATAAAGAGACACCCAGCCTTCTCCATATTCAGGGAAGTCATCTCTAATATGCACTGGGAATACAGCGGTCAGTAGCATTGTTTTCGTGCCACAGCTCGCTACCAGTATTCCCAGGTGGCCCAATAGACAGTTTGTACCGGTGCTTGCCGAAGTGGTGGTGCCGAGTCTAGTGAGGGACCTCAGAGTGAGCCTACGAGAAAGACGTCTTGGCTATCAGCGTCGCACATGGGACTGCACTGAGCACTTTTGTCGAAATTACTAAACTTGGCGGTACCAAAGTACGCCCACATACTCCAAAGCCCAGTGGAATCACTTCTGCCGTTATCTTAAATATACACTCGCGGGATCAAATCCCAGCCGCGGCGGCTGCATTTCGTTGAAGGCGAAATGTTGGGGCCCGTGTGATGTGCGACGTCAGTGCAGGCTAAAGAACCCCAGTTGGTAAAAATTTTCGGAGCCCTCCACTACGGCGTCCTTCGTAATAGCTATTTTTGGGACGTGTAACCCCAGAAATCAATCAATTTAAGATGTAGATCTACAAGGCTGATAACCGATGCTGATAAATCCAGCTGCAGATGACATCGCTACAGTTCTCGTTTCTCGCCATTCAAAATAACGCTACCTCTGGTCTCACGTTACTCTGTGAAATTCGTAAGGGAGTACGCCTCCCCTCACGGGGCTCTACACATTTTACGGCAGGCAATTACAGATATAGTTCACTGGCACGAAGGTATGAAGCTTGTACACGTGAGCACTTCGTGCGATAGCACAGTACCTTGCCCTTGAACAGAAACAGGAGAGGACGGAGTCGCACAGCGCTTTCTGGAAAATTAGCTGAGGAAGCGCGGATATTGTTGACACAGGAGATAATGGGCATCCCTGACGAACACCGCGTGTAATGGGAAAGGGAGCGCTTTCCCAGCCGTCGAGAAGTAATATGCTTTTATTTTCCATGTGAACGTTTTTGAGTAACTCGACAAATGAATTTGAAAAGCCAAGCGCGGCGAGTGCTTTAAAGACATACACGTACTCCAATCGGTCAAATCCTTTCTCCTGGTCCAGCGGCACAACTATACTAGATGCAGACCGCGACGATGAGTGGTGAAAGACAAACTGTATATTTCTCTTCATGGCACCGATGAAGCTTGATAATGACCAATTAGAGTGCGCATTAGAGCCTTGAGCCGTCGAACGATAACGGTAGCAAAGATCTTATAATCAACGTTAAGAAGCTTTATAGGTCTCCAATCTTAGGGACAGACGGAGGAAGCGTCATGCTTCGGAACGAGCACAATGCAGCCATCTCGAAATCTGGATGGAAAGACGCAGTCCTCAAAGCACTGGAGGATAACCATGGCCAAGTTAGAATCAATCTCATCCCAAAATGTCAGGTAAAACTCAACTGGCAAACCATGTGGCCAGGAGCTGACCGACGCTTCATGGACTGCAGTGCCGTCTTTACCTCCTCAGCCGACGGAGGAGCGCACAGGGAATCAACGGCCTCTCGAGGAACACGCGGTAAGTCGTTGAGCATGGGTGATGAAGGGTCGTAGTTTCCTTGCGTGGTCGCACGTGACATTGTTTAAAAATGTGCCAAGAAAGCAGATCTATCGCGCGTGGAATATGGCTGCGGAGATCGTATCCGTGCTGTCACAAAGTTAGATGGCTGTGACTGGCGAAAAAAAAAAGTCACAGTTTCGCCGCAAGGGCGAAGCAATGAATGCGATAGCAAGAAACTGTAATGCTATACGAAGTGAGTCTCGCAGCTTCAGGAGCAATATTAATTGTAGCAAACACGCACTTGCTAAGTGAGCGCCTCCCGTGGGCAGCGCCTGCTGGTAAGAAGGGTTTTATACGTTGTGTGTCACAAAGCTACACATACAAAGCTAGGGGAGGCCGCTAAATGAACAAACAGAAGATGAGCGCGAACTATCAAGTGAAGCACGCACGAAACGAACGCACAGATATACACCGAACGAGCGCGAATAAGCTGTCACAATGGATACTCTCAGTTTGAACAGCGCTCCTGTTGCAAAGGCGTCCGAAGCAACGAAGAAAACTAGCCTGCTTCAAGTGTCGAGCTGTGACACTTGATATTTCGCGCTCATCTTCTGTTTGTTCATTTAGCGGCGGCCCTTGAGCTCGAGTGACTTTCGTACGCTCCAGTAACATCAGCGCGGACATCACGATGAAAGCTCGAAACATCCCTCTTCTTCTCACCACGAGACAACCGCGCGAGCAGACAGCGGAAGGGCAAGGTTCTTTCTGCTCAACTATTATACCTAGCGACAACTTTCTGTGGCAGCACAGCGAAAGCTACGGAGCCTGAGCGCGCACATTATTGCTGCGTTCTCGGATGAAGCCCACGAACGCGAACTTTTGCAAATACATAACGCAACATACGACGTGTCACCTAATTTTTTTCTTTTTACGTTCAAGATTATTTCATTCTAATTTAGAAAGGTTGCCTCGTAATCAAATTTACTTTTTTACTGTTTCTGGTTTTCTGAGTTCTGCTGTCAGTTCCACGTTTTCCTCACCCACAAAACAACGATGGCGTCGCTCGGTTCAAGCAGGTACGCGTCGCAGCGCGTAAGCGAGCATGAGCGAGTGTTCGTCGGCTGGTGTGAATTCATCGTAGAAAGTGAAGCGAAAACAGTTGTGTGTTGCAAAATATTATGCGGTATGGTTACAATCTCGAGGAAAGGAGTTGTGCGGCGTGCAAGCGATGCGACCAGCGCGAGTTGGTCCCACACAACGATAACCACTTCGACACCGCAGTGACCCGCCCGTCTTCAGCAAGTCTACGAACTTGAAAGCAATGCTGCTGTTAGGAACAGTACGTAAAATAAATGGCTCATTTCATTTGCTTGATTGGATATACACGGTTGGTATTTTCGGTAGTTTATTGCCGCTGATACGATCATTCAGAATGTGCATCTCGTGAAAATGAATGCTGCGCATTGTATGCGACAGCGTACGCGTCCGTGTCTGCAGTTGGAAGTGTTTTTGGCGCTTTACAATGACAGCGTTCCACTTTTCTCAAAAACTACGTTATTGGCAACAGCCAGTCGAGGGGAGCGTCTGTCTCGCTTGGACTTGCAAACTCGAAATGCGCACATCTGTGGGACGGTGAAAAACATACCCAGCTACCCGTCGGCGGCGACGCGTTCCCTGTCAAACTGACAGAAGAGCCTCGTGAAAGCTGGCCGACGACTTTTAAATGCGCCCGTTGCGCTCCCCGCGCCATCTCGCTGGTACTGAAGAAACGCTTATAAGTGCCTGGCGTCTCTGAATCCTGCCAGCGGTAAAGCGTGTGTATATAAGGCGCGCCGTTAGCTCCGTGAAGGATCTGCTCTTGGTGGCGTAGTGGTTGGCGCCACGCGCTGCGGAGCGAGAGGTTCCTGGTTCGATTCCGCGCTTCGGGAGCAATTATCTGAATTATTTTTCTTTGGGACTTTTATATATATATATATATATATATATATATACATATATATATATATATATATATATACTTATACATATACGGTTCATGACGGCGGCGACGGGGATGCCAAAAACCAGCCGAGACTGTCCATATAATTGCTATCGCAATAAAAGGAATTCCTTGCGTTGCGCAGCACCTCAGGATGCGTACAGGGGTTCCGCCTACATCGCCGTGCTGCCGCCGCAAGAGATGAGGCAGCAATTAAGCGCTGGAAGCGATCACGTAACTCACGCTGCCAAGCTCGCATCAATGGATACGGCCCAACGGTGCTCAACGCGATGCATAATTTTGTCGATGTATCGGCCAGATACTCAGAAACGCGACGACGCAGCGAGCGTCCTTCCACTGAGCCGTGTAGACGCCACTGCATCTTGAGCGCGCCCCAATCGGTTGGTCCAGATCCAGGAAGCTACGCACGTATCGCGCGGGACAAAGCAGACCGTGAGTGTTTGTCCTGGACAATACGAACATCAAGGCGCCACGGCTTTTCGAAAGAAGAAAACGGAATGTTTAGCTGTAAGCCAATAGGACGGTGTTCAGAGATATACACGGGAGAAGTCGGCAAGCGCAGAGTATTTAAATTTTCGACAAATGGTACTAAAGCAGGTGGCTCATAGGCCCGGTCGAGTCTGCTAGATGACGGACCGCGTCGCCATGTCCACACAAAGCTATTCCCATCCACAGCATTGTGCGAGGCGGCGCAGCTCACGTGAATTCCAGTCAGACCAAACCCAGCCAGGGCCTTGCACATCACTTCGTGTGTCTAAGACACAGTCTAAGTCGCCAATTAGAATAACGTGACGACCGTCGAGAAAATAAACGTCCAGGTCTCTACAGAAATATTGGACTGCGTGGCCTGCGCAGGTCTATAGATGCACAGTAATCGCAATCTGTAAGAATAGTGAACGCAGTCGAAAGCCAATATCCTTCCTCCTCCATCATAAAATACATGATGATCTCTCAACAGTGCCCGATTAATTATAATAATGCCTACTTCTGTAAAACGAGATGCAGCAAAAGAGAAATAACAATCTAGATTGAACCTTCGTTTCAAGGCCAGTACATCAGATAATGTAGGTCCATTACTTTTTTTGATATACATTAACAATTTACCTGCTAACCTTTCATCCTCACGCAGGTTGTTGGCTGACGATTGCGTGATCTACTACAATATTAAATCTCTTGGTGATCATTCGGTTCTCCAAAATGACCTCGACCTAACCTTCAGATGGTGCGAAACTTGGCAGATGTCCCTTAACACCTCTAAATGCAAGTTTATCTCGTTCTCTCAAAAGCGTACTAACTCAGAATTTGACTATACGGTTAATAACACCATTGTTTTGGCTACCCCATCTTACAAATATCTCGGCGTTCACATTTCATCCGATTTATCCTGGACTACGCATATAGCAGCTATTTCATCGAAAGCCTCTCAATCCCTCGGCTATCTCCGCAGAAACCTGCGTAACACTCCTTCTAACGTACGCGCCTTATCCTATATCACTTATGTTCGTCCACAGCTAGAGTATGCGTCATCCATATGGTCAACACATCAAGAGAACCTTGTCCGTATGTTGGAAGCCGTCCAAAATAGGGCAGCGAGATTCATCTCTGGCAACTACGACTATCATTCAAGCATTACTCTAATAAAACGAGATCTTGCCCTTAATTCACTAGATGAACGCCGCGCCTTTGCTCTAGTATGTTTATTTCACCGGTACATTTATAGTAACAGATTGCACTGTTTGCCGCTTGATACGCCAATGCGCACATCTCGACGCATTCACAACGCACGTAGTTTCATGCGCATTCATGGTCACACACAGGCATTTAACTCATCACCATTACCTAGAGCCATTGCACATTGGAACGGTCTTCCTGATCACATTGTATCTATTACTAACCGAGAAGCTTTCCGCGATAACCTGATTTCGTTGCGCCTTATTTAGCATTGTATAAAGTTGTTGCACTTTACTGTTTGTAATATTTGTCTTGTTCTGTTCTTCTATCCCCTTTCTTTTCTTGTTATTTGTTTATTTTGTGTGTATTTTACTGTTTTTCAATATGCATGCCCCCCTTACTCAATGCCCTTCAATGGGCCTGTAAGGAATTTTGAATAAATAAATAAATAAATAAATAAATAAAAAGAAATTGTTTTTTTCAGGCACCAAACATCGCAATTTGAAGCCTACTTTACCACACTGCGAAAACATTGAACATTGAAAGAAATAATGTTAAATGTATCAGCCATTTTGAAGGATAAAGACTAACCGGGACGCGTGGTTCTAGACAGTGCCCGGAATGTGTCCAGGGGACACAACTGTTGACATATTACGGTGCGCACTTCGACCTTCCTGAAGAAGGCCGAGGTTTTTTCGGCCGCTGCGTCTCAGCACGGCCGTCACTGGCTTCGTCCGAGCAAGCGCTCGAGGTGTGACCTCGTTTGACTTCTCGGAGTGTCCCCATTTCAATGTCCGATTCGCCGACGCTGGAAAGTCCCAAGCTGAAGCTGCCTTCCGAACTAGGCAGTGGTTGAGCTGCCGGTAAGCTGGGGTCCACGTCCTCAAAACCAACACGGCCTGTTGAGCCGGCAGGCGAGTCTTCACGAACCGGTGTAAGTGTTCGCTGTGCCGTCGTCTTCCTGAGAACACGACGTGGCGTCGAAGTGGCAGGGGCCACAACACGCGAAGGGGCTGCGGTTATCGTCCTGCGAATTCGGTGAAGGCACTGAACTTGCGTCTTCGGAGTCGTCCTACGAAGCAGCTGCCGCTGGAACGACGCCAGCGGCAGCAGGAGCAGCAGCAGAAGCAGCAGCCTGAGAACTGGGCACATTTGTGGAACGCACGTCAAGCGAAACGCTAGTAGCGTTAACAGGGGAGAGCTCGGTGTTGTCCTAAACGAGGGCCTGCTGCGCTGGCGGGGAAGACGACGCGCGCAGCGTCGCATCGTTAGCCGACCCATCGCCTTACGTTTCATTCTCGGCGACCTCAAAAGGCAATGCGAGCACGGCCTTTTACCCCGACAATGTCCACAGAAGCTGCCGTCACTGTAGACATCGCTTTTAGAGGGGGGAAAGCCCCAGCAGCGGCGTCCGAGTAAGAACGACGAGCAGTGCATAGAGGCGCCGACAGGGCAAACAACCATGGCGTGAACATCCCCACAGCGCCTGCACGGGTGGTGGCTTCCGTTGCTTGAGTAACCATGTGTAAGGGTCGTCGGAATGCGAGGGGGAGTATGGTATGCCGAGGAGGCACCAGATAAGAGGCACAGCCAAGTGGTGAACGTGTGGGGGAGGAGGCGACTATTGTTGTGATGCATTGTACAGCTGGTGACTGGAAACTGGCTTGACAGGTGTTTGGCGGCCCCAGGGGAAGGAGTAATACAGACAGCGTGTCCAGGAATGTCTGTAGTCACCAGCTGGTTTGGCGCCATCACCCCTCCCATGCAGCGTGGTGGGCAGCAAGCGTACCCACTGTTTTGTTGCCATTGGTTAGAGCGGCGTCAGGGCGTAAATCGCCGTTTATGATTGGCTGTGAAGTGTTCAGGGGAGGAGCAACCGGTGTATATAAGGTGGCCCTTTTGCCTCGCAAAGAGGGGGGAAGCACTGCCTGTAAAGTGTATATACCGTTCTCGTATATACAGTCACGTTGTGTTTGTATGAAGGCTGGTCTCCATCCTTCGGGTATAAAGAACGCAACGGCGGACAGGTAGTAGGAAGGCTTCCACCCTTCCTTCTTCACAGCAGCAACGCTAGCTGGAGGAGCTCGGCTCCAAAACGAAGAAGAGAAGCAGGAAGGAGGAGAAGGGGGGAACTGAGGACAAGTTCACCACGACAAGGTCAACTTCTGCAACCTCCTTACCTTGGAACTTTACTGGCGCAGTCGACAGGATCGCAACGACGACGACAGCGAGTGCTCGGCATTCGAGGAAGAACGTCGTGCTGCTGGTTATGATCCCCTCCGGGGACCGACAAGTCAACGAGCTCCAGCCGGAGCGAAGAAAGCAAAGGCCGAGAACGACCACGCTATCGGCCCGAGGGAAGCGGTGAAGATCATCGGAACTCAAGCCCGGCGACGAAGTTGACCCGGCATCGCAGAAGGTGGCGGGGGAGTGAATGGCATCATCTAGGAGAAGCGGTGAGTCCTCTTATGTCCTTATACCTCAGGGGTACGACTGCCTGTTTTTAGTATCGTGTGTACATATGCATACGAGGTTTGCCCACCTGAACCCCGATAGGCAAGCGCAAAGCATGAGCCATAACTCGGGAGATGAGAGTGGTACAGCAAGCCCAGAAGGGGCTGGTGCGCGGGAAGGTCAGAGACCCGAGCGGTTCGGGGACCTCACCCCAGAGCGCAGACTGCAGGAGTTGCAGTTGGAGATGGAGAGACTGTCTCGAATGATGAGTGATAGCTCACGAAGGAGCATGCCAGAGTTCGGCAGGCGGGATCCGTGTAGCGAGCTGAGGCGCTATTCAAAAGTCCTTAGTGGTGTACTTCCGAAATTCCCAACAGAGGCAGAAGCACCAGTGTGGTTCGAGTCCGTGGAGAGTGCCCTAGAAGCGTACGATGTACCAAGGGAGTTATGGGGACTATTGGTTTTCCCGCTAGTGGCGGAAAGGGTCCCGTACTTATCCACGCGGCTTAGCCCTACACAGCATAGGGATTACTCCGTAATCAAAGAAACTGTGCTGGACGAACTCAAGCTGTCGGCAGGTGAGTACCTCAAAAAGTTCTTGAGGTCAGGAAAGCGCGCAAATGAAGGCTGGAGACCCTTTGTGACGCGTCTGCAGAGTTACTTAAACTTTTATCTTGACGCAAGGGGGGTGTCTACGTTTGAGGCGCTAGTTGAACTATTGGTGGCCGACCAGTTAAAGAGCAATTTGTCGGAGGAGGCGCGGCGGTATATAACTCTCCAAGAAGGGAGAAAGTGGATGAACGCCCCAGAGATAGCCACGTTTCTGCGAACATTCGAGGAAGCGCAGGGTACGAACAGCGCGGCGAGGCAGATCGGTCAGAAGGCTGTAGAATCGCAAGTCTCGAGCGGTTTTAAGCAGCGCCCACAGTCAGGTAATCGAAGTGGCGCGAAAAGCCTAGGCGCGGAGCTAAAGTCGAAGCCTAGGCGCTGTTACACGTGCGGGGCTAGCGGGCATCAAAGGTGGAATTGTCCGGCGAGAGAAAAGTCGCAAGCATCTAAAGCTCCGGGTGTTAACAGTGGCAGTTTAACGGCGCGCGTCTCCGTGGAAGAGCCAGCAGCAACACGTGGTGACCTGATCCCGCTGTCGCTCGGCTGCAAAGATGTCAATATCAGGGCAGTGTTGGACACGGGCGCGGAGATTACGGTGTTGCCTGAGAGCGCGATTCCACAGGAGACGGTGCAGCCACGTGGCACGGTTAACTTAACATCAGCGTTTGGAGAAAGGGTGCAAGCGAAGCTCGCGATAGTTCCGCTGGCGATGTCTCGCGAAGGTAGTATCCAGGCGGATGTTCAGGACGCGGTCCCAGTTTTGTGTGCTTTAACTGACCAGCTGACAGAACGCACAGATTGCCTGCTTTCAGGACGTGCATGGGAGTTGCTGAACGAGGAGCGCGCCTGTGAAATGGTAGAGAAAGATGCGCCAGGTGTAGGCGATGCACAGCTGGGGCCCGAACACGAGTTCAGCTGCAAAGCCGTAGAGCAACATCAAGAAGTAAGCACTCAGGCACAGTCCTTTGAAGAAAAAGTTAGAAAGGAAGCATTTGTCAGTGAGGCAGCTGTGGACAGCCTGAGCGAGGCAGATCAGGTTAGCAGTATGGCGCTGGACGAGCCCCTAACTTTCAGCAGGGCAGGGAAGCCTGCATCAGAAGAGTTCCGCGAGAAACAACGGCAGGGCCCAACCTTGCAGGAACACGCAGGGAAGGAAGCAGTGGCAGATAAAGGTAGCGTGTTGAGACCGGCGACTAAGCAGTTGGTAGTACAGGAATGCGGTGGTGCGAAGGTAGCCGGAGAAAACAGGTGCAGCGAGAGTGTGCGTAAAAGCCTCGAGTTGAGGGAGAGAGGTACGCCGGACGTGTTTCGCGAAGAAAGGCAGGTGCACTTGAAGTCACGGAAGGACGAGGAGGTACCGGGCGACATTGTCAGCACACAAAGCAAGGGTGCATGCCTTGTAGAAGTGCCAGTGAGGGAGCGAACGTGCGCAGACAATCGGTGGAAGTATCGGGCAGAGTTCGAAGTTTCTGGGATTTACGGGGAGCAATTAGGCAGCCCACCAGTGGTTGGGCAGGGTGAAATTGGCCCGCAAAGGGAATGTACCCCAAGCAGTGTGCGAGAGAGTGCACAGCTGGTAGTTGAGGGAGAACAGGATAATCTTGAATTGGAAAAGTGTCAGGTTACGCGTTCGGTAGTGCGTTATTCGGGGCACGGCGCAAGTACTGTGATGGTCGTGGCTGACCCCAGGAGGTTTGCCGACAGGGCTGAGAGAACGGCGCCAGGGGCGGAAGCGCAGTGCCGTGGCATGCCGGAGTATCGTAGCCACGAAGTAAGCCTTGATCCCAGACACGTGGTCAATGTAGGACCCTCAGCCGAGCTAGCGGGAGGGCCAACTCCAAGCGCAATTCCAGGGCCCGCGGGGGCTGATGGGGTGTCTCGACGGCTCAGGGCCGCACCGCGTGAAACCACAGGATCAGCCAGGCTAGCTGTCAAGAAGCCATGTTGGCCCTACGCAGTCGCCTCAGAACGCGCTGCAGGAACTTGCCTGCCGCAACGTGCGAACAAGTGCAACAATGCGTCAATGGTGTTTAACCGACACGGGTTCTCTCCAACTCATCTCAGCTCGACTGCTATCAGCGAAGGCATTTGCAGTAATGCAAGGATTCGATGGTTCATGCTCTGACCATCCGGCGCTCTGTTTTGCGTGGTTGCAAACCACAAGCCACTCTCGTTTTCTACCCAAAACAGCCGGTTTATAGCGTAAAATTGGCAGTGGTGCTTCGGGGGTAGTCAAGGCACGAGAGGGCTAGACGCGCGGTGGACACTCGTGGCGTGCGGACATTGAGACTGTTGAACAGATTCATGTACTGCCGAGTGTGCACGAGTGAAAGTGCGGTGTGTTCTGTGTGTCTGCGACCGCAGGAACTCAGGGTCATCGTTAATTTGTTTGTGGAACTGCTGAGTAATTGCAGTGTAGCGACGCGGCAGACCGTTTTCTAAGGGCTATGCCATTGAGGTGTTCTCAGTTGATGTGTTGTAAAGTGTATGTGCCGCGGGTATGTTTTTTTTGTTTTATTCTGTTAGTTTGCTTTGTGGGCGTTGTTTCTTTGTTTTTGTGAGCGCCGGTAACGGCGGTTTAGGTCCATTCCGACGCACCTTTGTTGGATGTAATTAGCGTAGCTGCATCAGAGCGCTACGCTAATCTTAGGAAGGGCGTGTAAGGGTCGTCGGAATGCGAGGGGGAGTATGGTATGCCGAGGAGGCACCAGATAAGAGGCACAGCCAGGTGGTGAACGTGTGGGGGAGGCGACCATTGTTGTGATGCATTGTACAGCTGGTGACTGGAAACTGGCTTGACAGGTGTTTGGCAGCCCCAGGGGAAGGAGTAATACAGACAGAGTGTCCAGGAATGTCTGTAGTCACCAGCTGGTTTGGCGCCCTCGCCCCTCCCATGCAGCGTGGTGGGCAGCAAGCGTACCCACTGTACTGTTGTCATTTGTTAGAGCGGCGTCAGGGCGTAAATCGCCGTTTATGATTGGCTGTGAAGTGTTCAGGGGAGGAGCAACCGGTGTATATAAGGTGGCCCTTTTGCCTCGCAAAGAGGGGGGAAGCACTGCCTGTAAAGTGTATATACCGTTCTCGTATATAAAGTCACGTTGTGTTTGTATGAAGGCTGGTCTCCATCCTTGGGGTATAAAGAACGCAACGGCGGACAGGTAGTAGGAAGGCTTCCACCCTTCCTTCTTCACAGCAGCAACGCTAGCTGGAGGAGCTCGGCTCCAAAACGAAGAAGAGAAGCAGGAAGGAGGAGAAGGGGGGAACTGAGGACAAGTTCACCACGACAAGGTCACCTTCTGCAACCTCCTTACCTTGGAACTTTACTCCATGTATGCCGCAACGACCATAAAACAGTGCCGTGCACTCTGCTCGTAGGTGGCCGCTTGAACCGCACCTCCGGCACACTCGCTGGAGGCCACGATCACGGCCTCTCACCTTTTTAGGGCCGAAGCTCCTTAAAGCGGCACCCGTTCGTCCCTCGTCGTAGTCGTAGTGCGTAACCAGTCTTACGCTTTGACCTCCAAGGTGGTGCCGGTGGGAGATTTCTCCTGTGCGTTGTTGAACAATAAAAAATTCGCAGCGTGCGCGTTAACTAAAAGCCGAATTCTTCTGTCTCTCATTCCCCATTAGCAGCCATTGGCAAGTTCCAGTAGGAAACGTTAGTAGAAGTAGAAGTGTAAGTGTTAGCTAAAAGCCGACTTCTTCTGTCTCTCATTCCCATTAGCAGCCATTGTTTACCTCCAAGGTAGTGCCTGGTGAGATTTCTCCTGTGCGTGATTAAACAATGAAAATTTTGTTCAAAACACCGTTGATTGATGAAATAAACTAACGAAAGACGCCAGATGCTTTCTAAAAGCAAAACGAAAAGACGCCAGATGTTTCTAAAGCAAAACGAAAAGACGCCAGCTGCTTAACGAAAGACGCCAGGTGTTTTCTAAAGCAATGGTTTTATATTCAAAACCATATCGCGATACAGGTTTGTCAATCGTTTCACGTCAATTTTATCGGGCGAATTAACGGAAGAAATTTCACGGTTTAACCGATGATTACTTCAAGGAGCTTCGCCCAATCTCATCATTCGCCTCGTGGATCTGCCGTCAATTTTTTCATTAAACGGCCGTACCACGATAGGCGAATGCGGTGCGATGACCAGATATGCGCAGGTACGTGGGGACAGGATTGGCAGCGTTCATTTCCATTCGAATGAAGCGCGTTCCTGTAAGCACTCCTCGCCGTGCACTCATCAAACCGCTGGTCACGGTGAGCACTTTCCCGTAAGGAGACAGGGCTTGCATGAAGGCTTCCTTGGAAAAGAAGGACGGCAAGAACAGGCAGACGACGTTGGTCACTTGTGGGCCAACGGGCACGACTTGAACGAGCTCGCCATCAATTGCGAGGTAGCCAGCGTCAACGATGAGAAACATAGAGCCCATGAAAAATTCGGCTTTTCAACGCTTGCGAGTTGAAGCCACAGCAGGAGCATTCTCACTTTAAGTTAATTATCCTTTGCTTTCTCGCTCATTTCAAGTTCCTTTTCTTTCTTTCTCATTTCTCTCTCTAACTCCATCTGCACCCTTTCCTCCTCTAGTTCAGCTGCCTCTCATTCGTCACACCATGCCTTTAACTACGCACCCTCAAAAACCATGCGCCGTGCCAACTTCTCTCACGGCGACAAGCAGGCAAGACACATCCCTTGAATGGCGGGGCTGTTTATTAGGGGCGAAGCTCCTTATGCCATTGGTTTGTCCATCCTCTGTTTGTAGTAGCCACCTCTAGTTCGTGAAGTGCTCACTAGATGGCGTGATGGTGCTGCGGTGCTCCCTTCATTCAGATGTATGGGAATGCATAGTATGGGAGTCTGTCTGTCTGTCTCTCCGCCCGTCCGTCTTTCTGTCTGTCGGTCTGTCTGTCTGTCTGTCCGTCCGCCCATCCGTCCGTCTGTCTGTCCGTCCGTCCGTCCGTCCGTCCGAGCGCGGCGGTGCTGCTTAGCTAGAACGTGAATTGATCAATAGGTGGCGCGGCGACGCTCGCTGCATCCTCTGGTGTGATAGGAGAGTGCTAGATGACGACACAGAGTGTTTGTCACGTCTTTGATGATGTACTGGGCAAGAGTCACGGAAGATTCAGGGTTTTTACCGATGAACATCCAGAGCTTCGCCCACTCATCATCATTCACTCCGTGGATATGCGTGGATTTTTTGACGAAGCCGTTACAACACATTATGCACCCAGATTACCACCCAGCAAGGAGAGCCGCCCGAGCCAAAGTCCTAAACGAACGCTAGAGCAATAAAGAGAGAGCCTGTTTCGTCCCCGAACTCGACTTCCCCGGCGTTGGCCAAAATGACGCGAGGTACTGCGCCAGGCAGGGATGGCATTACAGTCACTCTTTTGGCCAACCTTCCTGATTCAGCACACCTCTCGCTCTTACATTTGACCAATACAGTATGGGAGGGCGAACCCCTACCCGTGGAGTGGACCACTTTGGTGGTCACATTCATTCCTAAACCCGGTAAGCCCGTCAGCATTGAGGCGTTGCACCCCATCTCGTAAACTCATGGAGACCATGGTCCGAGACCGCCTCTCCGGATATCTGGAAACGTCTTTGCTGCCTCGATGTTCGGGTTTCGCTCTCATCTGTCTGCGCAGGACGTCCTTGTCCAGCTCCAGACGTCATTGTACCTAATACTAAGCACCACAATGCAAAGCCATACTGGCCCTCGATCTCCGAGGCGCCTTTGATAACGTGAAACATAGTAGCATCCTTACCAACCTTAGCGCCACGAATTGCGGCTCTAGGGCTTTCGGGTACATCTGCTGATTCATCTCGCATCGCACGGCTTTCATCCGCATCGACTCTACCGAACACGGTCCGTATACATTAGGCACCCGCGGTACACCCCAAGGAGCGGTCCTCTCACCGCTCCTCTTCAATCTAACCATGCTCCAGCTTCCTAAGCTCCTCGCCCAGGTCGAGGGCATACATTACGCTCTATACGCGGATGACATCACCATCTGGACCAATTCAGGATCGCCCGCAGAAATTGAAGACCGCATACAGCATGAGGCACTTATTCTAGACAAGTACGCCTCGCTATGCGGCCTCGAGTGTTCTCCTACCAAATCATCTCTTGTGTCGATCTCATCCCTTCCGCCACCTCAAATATCTCTGCCGTCTGGCCCGATACCGGTCGTCCCAGAACTCCGCGTACTGGGCCTTCACATCTCCTCTAATCTCAACCCTGGCTCTACCATTGCACGTCTCCGGCGCACTAGCGAGCAGGTTAGCCGTATGACTCGGCGGGTCTCCACCAAACGTGGCGGCCTTCACGGTGGGCACTCCTTCCGCTTGGCTCATGCGTTTGTGACCAGGCGAGTCCTGTACGCTACTCCTTACCTTCGCTTGCGTCGCCACCACGAGAACCAGCTGGACGCACTGCTCCGCTCTGTTTACAAGCGAGCGCTGGACCTTCCCATTGCTACCTCCAATCACCACTTTGCGGCCTTGGGAGTGCACAACTCGTATTCCGAGTTGCGGGAGGCCCATCATGCAAATCAAATCAATCGTCTGTCCCAGACGGCTCCTGGGCGCCGCCTTCTGGATAGGCTCTCACTGAATCCGATTTCTATCCCACCTCCCGATGCCTGTTCCGGAGCTGTGGCGGCCAAAACTTCGGGTCGAGCCTCTTCCTCGCAACATGGATCCTAGTCAACAGACAGGCAGACGCCTAGGCCGAGCACACTTTCTTCACACTCGATACTCCGACACCCCTGGCGTCTTCTATATAGGTGTTTCAGGACCGAACCCCTCCGGACATGTTACGGCCGCTGTGATCTCCGAGGATCACCTCATTGACGGCCTCTCTTTCCGCTCACCAAATGCAACTCAGGCTGAAGAGGTGGCCATAGCTCTGGCCGCCTCTCATAGCACAGCAAGGGTAATCATCACGGACTCGCGCTTCGCCTGTTCCCGATACCAGCATAATACCATAGCTTCTCTGGCCGCCCAGCTTCTCCAGGCGGCCTGATGGCGCTTTCACCCCCACTACATCCGTATTGTCTTGTCCCCTGGCCACGCTGGTCTCCCCAGTAATGAAGCGGCTCATGCCGCTGCCTGCGTCTCTCTTTCCCAGGCCGTTACCCCCTCGGATCCCGCGTCTCCCCCAGGCACCTCAGCTATTATGCAGTACCGCAAAATTCTCGATTATTATCGAACCTCGCGCCGTCTTTACCCAGACCCTGCACGGGGCCTCTCTAAAACGGGCGAGAAACTCCTGAGACGCTTGTAGATGAACACCTTTTGTGTCCTGCGGCCGCCCAGCACTTCATGCCGAGTATACACTGCTACTGTGCGCACGATGGGGTCCTGGCCGACACCTACCACATGATTGCAGTATGCCCTGCGATACCTCTTCTTTTTTCAACCCCCTTCCCCCTACGCACAAGAGAGGCTTGGGAGGAGTTCCTGCTCGGCTGCTCTACCCCGGACGCTCAGCGCTCCTTGCTGGCCCTCGCCCGAGCGGCGATCATCTCCAGTGGACTTCCGGAATAGGGAGACTACCCAACTGCATCTTTAGTGCAACTCTCTGTAGTTTCCTGAAGAAACGCTTTTGCACCACCACCACCTATTTCGTCGATGCGGCGGCCCCTGAGGGAGGGATTTCCACAATAGCAGCAATCCACCAAAATCGGGTAGTTTATGGCCTTTCAGTGAGGTGCTCGGATACACCTGTTGCAGAAGAAACCGCGATCTCCCTCGCAGCGACGCACCCCGGTGCGGACATTATACTTACCGACTCTAAGGTGGCCTAGAGGAACTACGTGAGAGGACAGATTTCAACCCCAGCTCACGCCATGCTATGGCAGGCACGAGCACGAGCCACGAGAAAGCAGCTCATCTGGGTGCCAGGTCATCAGGGGTAGCAGGAAACGAGTTAGCACACAACTACGCCCGATAATTCCTTCCACGGGCTCTACCCACCGATCCCACAGATCGCGGCATTCAACTACCAACACCGAGTACAACATATGCAGATATACTACAGCTATATCACCTGCGCCATCAAACTCTTCGTCATCCCGCTAAGGGATCGACTTACTAAAGCAGAAGAGACTCGTCTGCGTAGGCTCCATACCATGTCGTACGGCAGCCCAGCCGTGCTATCCAAGATAGATCCGGAACAATTTAATGCTACGTGTAAATTCTGTTGTGGTCACGCTGACCTGGTTTGGTCTTGCCAGTCCAATAGAAGCATCGAGCAAATAACAGCCTACGTGGGAAGGGTGGGAGGAGACTTTGTCCAGCCAGCCTCTCGAGAATCAGTGGATCCTCGTAGAGCGGGCGCTGGCGGCAGCTTTGTCCAACGGAGTCCCGGACTAGGGACCCGCCCTTCCATCTCTAAAAATATAAACCACCTTTCTTTTTCATTTTACGAAGCGAAAGGCTTTCGGCCAGCGACGCGGAATGAACGAGCGAGAAAGCGCACGCCCTTGCTTAGCCGCGCCGTCTCCTACATTCGAGAGGAGCGGCTTTCCTGTTTAACGCGAATGGATGGGCAACATGGCGGACCTATGCGCAACTCTGCTCCCGTAGGGAGTATATACAGTAACTATCTGCTACCGGCGCTCCTACTCATAGCGCTGCAAACGCGCGTTATACTGTTACCTTCCTTCGTCCCTTCTTCCTGGAAGCTCTGGCTTCGCTCATCCCCACGCGCCCCGGGGCGCGCTTTGCCTGGACTGTGGAGAGTGCGCTGTCTGTGGACCGTGCCCGGTCGCTATCGCTGGCGCGCAGCGGTGGTGTAGTGGTTACGGTACTCGGCTGCCACCCAAAAAACGCGGGTTTGATCCCGGCCGCGGCGGTCGCATTTTCGATGGAGGTGAAAATGCCAGAGGCCCGTGTACTGTGCGTTGTCAATGCACGTTAAAGAACCCCAGGTGGTCTAAATTTCCGGAGCCCTCCACTACGGCCTTTCTCTCTTCTCTATCTCTTTCACTCCCTTTCCCCCCACCCCTACGGACGCTTAGCCGTGCTCCCTACATGGGCTGCAGAAATTAGCGTCCTTTCCCAACCGAACCACAATCAATCAATCAATCAATCTCGGCAGCCATCAGTCGTGCTGCGTAGCAGCGTCTTGGTCACGTTCTCCCTTGCAGGCTCCTCGTATAAATATCGCCGCAGCGACGGCAATGCCCTTTTGAGATAGCGCTCACGTGAATGCATCTACGATTTCCGGAAGGAACGCGCTCGTCTGATATTGCTGTGCGTGGCCCAATTTCTCGATGGTGCAAAACGCAAACTGCTTAGCGCGGTCACACTGTGTCAAGCGTGTGCCAGAAGGAATCAAAACAAATGACAACTCGGACCTCCGCTGCGTCGTTGTCCTTGCCGCTCGACCTCTCACATGGCACATTAATCCAGGTTCACTACAATTCAAATTGCCCCGAAAGCAGCTAGTCTTACTTCGTATATATCATGTCATGCATTGCTATCGCATTCACTGCTTCGCCCTTCTGGGGAAACTAATTTTTTGTATTGGCAGGCGATGCCTTCTCGGCTAAGTGGGATTCTGTCAAAAAAGGTTTTCCGCAGCATTCGATGAGATTCAAAACGACCAACCCCAAAGAAAATTTCACCTGACAGCATCGCTGTCGCTTAAATTCTTCGAAATCAGCCAAAGCTTGGCGAAAGCCAAGCGGCAGAGCTTCCCAGGTTGAGGTGCGGTCGCGTACCCAGCAATGTTTGTGAATTTATTCAACAACGTAACAACTACACGACAAGCAAGCACGCCGTTGGCCCGGCCGCTTGCGTTATCGCCTTGAAGGTAGAGGGGATTGCTGTCTCGCAGCTCCTTGCATAGCACCCTTGACTGGTTGTTTTTCCCGCCACTAGACGCGAAAAGAGGCTGCAGGTTCTCTCTCCCCCACCGGAAAGTGCTGCAAACAGCCGCCGGAAGCTTAACATGTTGGCGATAGAGATAACTAAAAATCTCATAGAGTATTGATGGCGGAAAGGTATAGTAACGCAAGATAGTTCGAATAAGATTGTTACATCATGGCGAAACGCTTATAGATAAAATGTATAGGTGCACAGAAAGATTTCTTGAAGATATATGTGTTATTCAGGAAAACAAGCACTTGTAGAGGATGAAATAAAGGCAGAGCTTGGTTGCCAGCGGGCCACCGCCCGTAATAAAGGGGACGCTCATAACATTCATCCATGCATCCGGAGCGCGTAAGACACACACTCATGTGCTGCCTTTCTTAAACGACGCTACTACACATACAAATTAACGCATTTAGGTACCGAAAGAAACTCATTAGACTATATAATATTAATTACCTTGTAACCTACCATCATGTTGAAGCACCTGCACATACTACCAACCTAATTAACATAAGCGCGTAAATAAGCTAGTTAACCTAGCATAACCTTGCGGCATCTGTATCCACTGATCAGCCTAAAACCTAATTAAGCCGCCTAAGCGATCACGTGACTACTGCGTGTTCCCTCGAAATGATCACGTGAAATGTTTCTGCCAGAAACAACATCGCTATCACGTGCGGACATGTTTCAGTCAACTATCAGCCAGCTTCGCTGTGATCTGGCTCAGCGCAACCTTGCGGAAGCTGCATACTTTATTTTAGTGCGATAGCGTGACAGAGCTCGTTCACAGAGCCTATATGCGGTCTCGTCGGATGCTCTGCATCTACTTTTTTAGCATTTCATCCTCACGACACCATTAAAGAAGTGAAGTACTGCAGTTGCCATTTCACCGACCATAAGGCGACGCTTGTTGCGGTTGGCTGGAAGAGGTCTCCAGAAGAAAAAATCGAAAAGCTGCCGGATAGTTAACGCAAGAAGGACGACAGAATGTGACCATTTACGAATAATAAGTGTCACGCGTACGCGCAGTTCACAATACAAGACCATGTGACTACATCACTGTACAAAATTTTCATGATTTTGATATAAAAGTGCTCTTAAATAGATCGAATACTTCTACCATTACTACAGATACGTCGCGCGCGCGTGTGTGTGTGTCTGTGTTTGTGCGTGTGTGTAACAACACACATTAATAAGTATGGACTGGGTGGTTGAAGTGCACACTAGGGGCCGGATTTCGCTATCGCGTTCAACTCTTAATTGCGAAGCTTAATGGTCCCCCAATTTTTTTTACGGTCTCATGTTAGCACATACAAGTCAATAGTACTATTGAACGTGCTTGAGCTAATGTTTGCTAGCCCGAAGGAGCTCGAGCGTTGCGAATCAGTCCGCTAATTATTGCAATGTTTCATTACTGCCTACCGTTACTGAACCGCAGTAGAGCGGTTCGCCGTCAACTTTACACACAGAGAGCGCCTATCTGTGTGTACTACAGTGGCATTTTGAATTTCGCCTCCGTTGAAACGCTACCGTCGCTGCCGGGATCGAGACGGTGTCGTTGAGGTCATAAGTCGAGCACTGCAACTAATGGACCACTACAGAGAGCGGACAGAAACAAAGAAGTGGAGTACAGGTTACCTGTGTGTTTGAACCTGTGTAGGAAGCATATTTGGTCTCTGATCGCTACCAAGGAACGCTGTATTTTGTGACAACGGCTTTGGTTTGGATGTCACAATAGGCAGGGTCCGGTTATTAGCTCTGCGTTGCAGTGAAAATCGACAAGATCGAATGAGTAGGACTAAAAAAAAAACTATGCCATTCGTTAGAGACACAACCAAACCAGCGTTGTCCATGCTTCACCCGCATTTTAGTGCAAGTGCACATATATACATGTGGCGGTACAGAGAGAGAGAGATAATATTTTATTAATGACTCCGGAGTGGCCTGGCTTGGCCATACACAAACCAGTATCGCTCAATAGAATAGTGCCATGCAGCAAAGCTTCCTGATTTTCTCTGAGTCCAGTATTATTCAATACTTGCCACGACAGAAGATGCCAAGGTGAAACTTA
The DNA here is from genome assembly GCA_013339685.2 of Hyalomma asiaticum. Classification (NCBI taxonomy): domain Eukaryota; kingdom Metazoa; phylum Arthropoda; class Arachnida; order Ixodida; family Ixodidae; genus Hyalomma; species Hyalomma asiaticum. The sequence goes on from JABSTT010002448.1 coordinate 36,077, forward strand.
CGTAACCATTGAGGCGGTGTATGACAGTGAACTGTTTTTGCTTCTGACAAGAATCTAAACAACATTACGCGTGTTACCCCGCTCAGTTTCTTGTAATTGCGCCTACCGAATGTGTTCGGTGTTCCGGTAGTGAAATGTTCTATTTCGGGGAAAAGTATACGCACATGTTAGGCACTCTATGTGTTCACAGAAAGAAGTGAACCACGTTTTTTTTTCAGGAACGTAAAAATAATACACCACTCGAGAGTATTTTCTATGCTTCTTACCTTGTATCTCAGCATGTTCTCCACATGAAACTTCCTCATTTTAACATCTTCACTAAATCAAGCGCGGTCGAGCGGACACTCACACGCGCCGTTCACCAAGCACAGCTCGTAGTAGTCATTGCACGTCACATGCCAATATGGCGTAGGCAGATGTATGGTCACAGTGGCCAGCACACCACAGGTATCGCATATTAATTCTTGCGGGACAGGGTCCTCACAATAGAGGAATTTATAAAAGGACTGAAAGCTGAGCGAGTTGGTAAGGGTCCATAGCGAATAGAACAGGCGTGCCAAACACGGACACAAGGGAAAGAACTGAACAACACCGCACGCGGATTTTCCAGTCGGGCTCCTGCGAAAACCCGACGAACGTGTACTGCGGGAGCTGAATGGCCATATGGCCCTGCGAGCCCGCTGACTGGCAAAACTCGTTCGAAAGGAGGTGCCGCAGAAATTTACAGCGTGGTGACAGCTTTTATTTTTCTTTCATGCAATCGCTGTCAAGGCTACTAAAAAGCCGATAGCTTTACGCCCACTTCGTTATCGTTTCCGGTAGCCCTTGCTGCTGCTTATAAAGGGAAGCAATCTGTACTTTCGGCACCAGGATGATTTGGCGTTATCAACAGCAGACTTCAATCAAGAGATTGTCACCTCTACAGAGTTGTAATGGACGCACGTAGTTCGCTGCAACGCGCAAGTTCAAAATATTTGACGTAAGCTGGTTGCATGATTTACGGCGAGAGCAATTTTATATAAAAAGGATATTTTAGTGCAGTACCCTTTAAATGAGGACCTTAAGAAATGTCCTCATGCAACATGCCGCAAAAGGTACCTTCTAGTCTGTACTAGACCAATAACAAACTTGAAATTGTGGGGTGGAAACCTTTGTAGACACTGATTTAAAGCGCCGCCGTCGCGATAGAACCGCATTCCTTTGAGTCTAAAGAGCGTGGTAGTGTTGTTTTCATATGATATGGAGCCGCCCGTATTGCTCTTTGAGAACTTCAATCCCCAGAAGTTATCAAGGCACAAGTCTTGCATGTTACATGAACGGTATCTCAAGGAATTCACAATGCCTTTGTCCAAAACCAGGCGCAATCGTGGATGGCGAAGAATTGTCACGTGTTCGTAGGGAAGCGCCCCACATCAAAATTCCCATAATAGGAAGGTCCCGTCATCGCTAGTAGTCTTGGTGACGTCTTCCTTTAACTTGAAGGCCGAAGTGGTCATGATCTCTGGGATTTAATCAAAACTATATCTTACCCTAAAATGCATTAGCCAAAGTTTATCAAAAATATATGAATGATTTTTTATCAACGAGGGATAATATTTAAGCATTTCCCAGAAACAAAGGAGACGGAGGAAGAAGTGGTTCACAAAAAATTATACTTAAAAATTGAAGACAAAGCCACACAGAAGGCAAGAGAGGCCATAGGAGGAGAGAAGAAAGAAGAGTCCTTCGGTTTATCCGCCATCCAATCCCGTTATACTTAGTGGTACGACAGGGGCGTTTCTATTTTAGATATTGTAGTATTTTATACTTTATTTTAATTTATTTCAATTTCTTTTAATTCTTGCTTGCTCCTCAACTTCACGTAACTCACAGCTCCAGTAGTCTTCCAGACACCAAAGGATGGTATTCTAGCTAGCCTGCATCGTCGGGGTTCTTTTGATTGATTGATTTGTGCGGGTTAACGTCCCAAAACCAGCTCTGATTATGAGGGACGCCGTAGTGGAGGGCTCCGGAAATTTCGACCACCTGGGGTTCTTTAACGTGCGTTGACATGGCACAGCACATGGGCCTCAACATTTCGCCTCCATCGAAATGCAGCCGCCGCAGCCGGGACTCGATCCCGCGACCCTCGGATGTTCTTTTTGTACATCTTGGAGACGGGACGGTTTCCGGTAAAGGTGATGACACGTAACCTCTTTCAGGTAATCAACACATCAGGAAAAGTTGACAGGGCTCCTCCTGGTAGTTCATGGAACGTGGTCCGTCGGACTAAAACTGAAAGAAGAAACGTTGCCTTTGAGCTTTTAGATAATACATTTAGAGCTACGTTGTGACCCAGAAGTTGTGCTGTCTTGAATCCAATATGTTTGTGGCCATCACATCGCTTCCTGAGCCAACTGATTACAACATAGCCAAACGTTCCACAGGACCATGGTGAAGATGCGAAAATTCATAGCGAACATCTCATGTGTGCCCTCCCCATTAAAGAGAAAACTATTACGTTGCCTTTCAAAGGGCACAAGAGGACGATCTAGGTGATCTGCGACAGTATTTCTCAACACGTTCTGCAATGAAGCATTTTAAAGAGGACGATCATGCCATGACTCACAGGATTTAGGGCAAAGCGGTTCTGGGCACTCGGCTACTCCATTGCGGAGACTGAATGATTCTAGGCGGCGACGGCGGTGTTGCATGAGGCGGTTTTGACCTACCCTACTAAGCCAGCAATTCTTCCCCCAAGCGTCTGCAGATGCAAGTGCATTGACTTCGAGTGCGGTACCTACTTTCTCACTGTAATAATATCAACACTTTGCTGCTCTATTCACAGCTATGAAATTTCATCTATACTGTGATTGCTTCCTCCAGGTTCTGAATGACGTCCCCCTCGATGCTGGCATATCATCTCAAAAGGCCCTTGAGGGGCTTTTAACAAGGAGCATTTCACGACTTCGACACATTATTGCAATATGAGGGTTACAAGCCAGGACGACAGCCCTACGCCGAAGATTGCCTCTCAACTTCCCCCCAAAAAAGAGGCAACAAGCCACAGTGTGTTGCAACATTGTTTTCTAGTTGGTACGTAATTAAAGCGCAAGATTCCTGATAACGTTCAGTACGAAAAATGTGTTTCGTGTAATATGGCCCGAGCACTTATTCGCCAAATTTTCGCTGGCATTGCTACGCCGACATTGTCGATAGCTGCATTGGGGGGCGATTGTCACGCCAACAATACCTTTGCGCGACAAATTTCATGGCGTTGCTTTAAGGGCGTGTTGACAAGTCTCCATCTTAGAACATTCTAGATATATTTTGAGAGATTCGACACCGCATAGTTTCGCCACTGCGTGCCGGTAATGTGCCTGCCAGAGACCATGCCTGCAGAGAAGCGAATGTGTGAACGCAAGAACTGGTCGCGACCAACGCCGAAATATGCTGCTTTATGTACAGAAGCCACGGTACGATAATGAAGCGCGCCATGTTAGGGCATCTTGTATCAATTATCTTTCTTCTGATGGTTGTTGTTTCCCGTTAACTCTAAGTATACAAAGTTTCTTGCACTTCGCCACTACTTCGCGATCAGTAATCTTACTAGAACTGCTTCGAAGTACGCACGACAGATCGCCAGCATAGATGACGAAACCATGGACAAATATGTCAATGCTGTTGTCCTGAATCATTACCACTGCAGTTCTCCCTTTTCCTTAGGGGGTGTAGGGAAGCAATAAAACAGGAAAAGAAAAATGTAAACAAAGCCATTCCATGAGAATGCGAGCTTTCTAGGGGCACCACGGCGGGAGTAGAGAGAGCCAAAGCGTCAGTCCTTGCCGCAACGCCCTCTCGGCTTTGCTGCCTAGGTGGGCCACCTTTACCTGTCGGTGATAAACTCTTACGATCTAGAATATGCGTTATCATGTGCCACCTGGCTTCTGCAGTTTATATTGGCGATATGTTTTTAGAACCGGCGTAGCAAGAACAGGTATACAAAGAAAGCTATGCTTGCGTCAGTACTATTCCTCAACACCTAGGTTCACAAAAAGTAGCACGACGCCCCTCTACTTATGCAATCGCTGTTGTAATATTAAGTGACTTCCCATGTGTGCTCCGTGAGCTATCCTCACGGTGCATGTTTTTAAACTTGTTAAACGGAGATAATGCTGGCGCTTACATTGCCAACGCATTGTGAGCCCGAATTCGCCGGTCACTTTCCTTGATGAAGACAAAGAAATGCTGCCATGAGCGATCGGTATCGCGATGTGGGCGTAGCGTTGTCATATTTAAAGCAGCCTCGCCAGTAGTCGCGTAAGGAGAGCCGCGGTGGTGTTCACAGTGTGCTCAGAACAACTTTTACTAGTGAGCGGACTCGCGTTTTGCAATGGCTCCCCGGCTGCAGCGGTACAAGCTTTCGGGGTTTTCGCAAGAACTGGAGTGGAAGACCGTGCATTTTGCGGAAGCCATTCCTGCAGAACGTATATGCGATGGGTGCGGCTTAATGCCCAAGAGTACCATTCATCTGCCATGTTCGCATGTGCTGTGTACCACCTGCCAAGACCAGTGCTTGGTCGGTCGCGGTTGTGAGTGCCCACTCGACCTCACATGGTTCAGTGAAGAATACATTGAGAGAAAGGAGCTTCCTGTGGGGGATCTTCTCACATTTCAGGTAAGAAGCGTGATAAGTAGCGCAAGAGAGGCCGTGAATATATATTATACCAGAAAACGTCGCCTAAATATGTGTTATGAAGCGATACTTCCTAATAGGTTCCAGTATTATTTAAGTGCCGATAATTTACTACCCGCCTTGCCAGTACATTGTGGAAGAAACATTAGAGGCAAGAACAAGAATGAAGAAAATTGATTTGATATTTCTGTGTCTAAAACTTCTAGAAAAGCAAGGGCAGTGTAGTGGTTACGCCAGCTTCGTTAAACGTAAAAACTTCCTGTGAAAGGCGTACGGGGATGGGTTTCAAAAAAAGCCCTGTGTAGATCAGAAATGAGTAAGCCATGGAGTATATAGTTAAGCACTTTTTACACACGTACTACTTTACGTCTGTGCTGTTGCCGGCATCGAAGACTGAATCGTAGGGAGGCGTCCTTTTGTTTACCGCGAAATATTCACGTCGGCCTGCTGGCTTTCACCCCACCTTATACCTGTTCTTTTTCTTTTAGAAAAGTGCGGTCACGTAACTCATACTCTAAGCTAAAATTCTAGTGCACGCGAGACGGCGTTCGCGTCTATTTTTTTCCCCTGACAATATTCCAGACCGCCATAGCATCGCATTTGCGATACCTTAGCCCTGAGTTCTTCTATCGTCTGTACCATGCGGCGTATGCACCCGAATATCCGTTGCCTATAGGTGCATACATGCATCGCACGTGATTTCACTATGGTTAATTGTGACCTGATGACAAGCTTATGCCTCTGACGTCACAACCTATCAGTCATGTTAATTGTGGATTCGTGTCATGTCTGTTCTCGCATGTACGAAGCGAAGGAATCTTTAGTCGCTGCGCCACGTGTTTTGTAGACACTTAGGACGCACTGATGTCCTCATTAGATACAGTCGGTCTATGTTTCAACCTGAATGCGCACGCAACTACCCAGTTGATAAGCGCCACAGAATGGGGCAGAACGGCGAAATCAACGAAAATATGCGCGTGCGCGCTATGAGCCCTCCTGGGTAGCTGTCTTCTAGTAGGTGTTCCGCGAACCAGACACCACCCCAACTCCTTTGGGTACCGTTATCGCTATTGTTTGTGTTTTCCTTCCTTTCTGGGCGCTGCCCTCGATCACACGCAATAACGGATAAAAACGCAAGCGGGATTAGGTCTGTTCCTCATAACAGCGTATCACGCGCACGCAACACTGCAACGTTCACTAGGCGGACGCACGTCGTCTTTATCATTTTGACGCTTCGCTCCGTTGTTGGGCACAAATCAAGTGGGTTTAAAAAAAATAGGCGCCTGGACTACCTAAGGCTTTCACATTAACAACTCAACGAATGATGTTCACTTCAGAAGCGCGGAATTTATTTTTCATCGTAGTCAAGAGGGGAACAAATTCAACTAGTTGTAATATGCGCTTAATGCTGGTGAGCACCTGCAGCTTGACGCCAACGTGTCTTCTTACATTTCTGCAACTTTATTAAAGTTTGGGCCAGTGACAACAGCGAATGTCGTGTCTACTCGTCTCGGTATTTGCTTCGTATTCGGTGATCATTAATATGAGCCATCATATATCGGTTTAGTGGATCGTTGGCCCGCCACCGTGGTCTAGTGGCTGCTGATCCGCAGTGTAGAATCCCACCAGGTAGCGGCTGCTGCATTTTGGGGATGGAATGTTGCAGCCAGCGTACTGTGCGATGCCAGTACGCATTAAAGAACCCCGGATGGTCTAAATTTCCTAAGCACCCGCTGCTGCGTGTCTCATAATCATTTCGTGGATTTTGGACGTTAAAACCCAGATGCCAATTTATTCAGTTATTTTGGGGGCAGTTGGAGAAATTTAGAAAACGTCTATCCTGCTTCTTTTATTTGTAAATGGCAGTGCTATTCTAATGCTAAAGCGCTTGCGCCTTCGGTGTCAGACAATCCACACTTTTTTGCCGCAGAGCACAAAACAACGCACCTTGCATATCGGGTAACGTGCGCTAATTCTAGCGTTGGCTCCACCGATCTGTAGCGCTTGTCGTTTTCATACGATATAATAATTGGCCATGATCTACATGACAGAACAAGCTATCATGCACGTCCCGCAGTGAAGGGCTGTGGAGAAATGTTTGCCGTGGATCACGGTGTCCGGAGCTTTGCTCAATTTGACTGGTCGACTTGCGTTTAGCCCGTACCTTAGCAGCAATAAGAGTGCGCTCGATTTCAACGGTCCACTTCACGATGCATCCCTGGTTGACCATTCTCTTATGGTATCAAGTCCTGGCCGCGGCGCCTACATTTCGCGGGAGGCGAAACGATCTGGGCCCTGCACTTCGCGATTTCATTGCACGCCAAAGATTCTCAGGCGGCCTCAAATTACCGGAGGCCTCCACTACGGTGTATGCCACAATCATATCGTGGTTTCGGAACGTAAATGCACAGAATGTAAACGGTCCCGGAAGTTCATGTATTTCTCAATCATTGGTTGCCTTTTGTGTTTCATAATACGGTTACACACACGGTTGTCTTAGATTTGTGAAAGTGTTTATTGCAAGTACCGCACATTGGGCGCTCCGTAATAAGCAACATTTAGTAGCGGGCTGAGGACAAGGCTTGGCTCTAGCGCATCAGATATACCTGCGCGAGAAAACGCCAGAGCAAGGGAAATTGACGAACCCCTTGCCCATCGGGAAAATGAGGGCACGTGAACACTGTGAGCGTGCTACTTTTTTCCTTGCTTTCCCTTTCCCCTCCTTTCTTGCTTTCTTCGCCTCTTTCCTTGGTAGAAATACTACGAACCGCGCTGATTGTTGCCGCTGCCCGTGTGTGGTGCATTTCAGTCGGCGCAAGTATGCGCAACAAGTAATTTAGAAGCCTCTCCTTGTTCACACGACTAACGAACCACGTCTCTTTGTAAGTGACAGTATCCTGAATTACGCTGCTCGTAGCGCAGGACAGGCGAATAAGTGCTGAGAGGGGAATGAGTCACCTCACATTAAATCAGCGCCGAGCACTCACAAAGAAGTCTGTGGCGGTGGAAAAGTGTGCCTTGACGCAGCGTGCTTGGACATGCCGCCCATAGTAAGGATGCTTGAACGTTTTGTTACGTGAAATCGTCGCATGGCATGCGACGATGCCACGTGTGTCCTTAACATGCGAGTATACTTCACATGGCGTTAATAGTTTTAAGTTATTCGTGCCCCAGAAGGAGACAAGCTTCTTCAAGAAGGGAGGCTGAGAAGGCTGTCATGGTAGCGCAAGTCAACCTTCCCGGTCGGTCAGCATGGCTTGGAACGTACGCCGAGTGAATATGTAGACTAAGCTGTCGTTTCGAGGGGTAGGTCTCCGGCGTCTTCATGTTGGGTAAAACTCGCTCCCTCCAGAAGGCCGGTCAAGTCCATTATGAAATTGGTCACATATCTTAGGCGTTGTGCTACCCAAGAGTCTTGGGCGGTAGAAATAACTTCTGGCAGCTGGTCGCGGATATTTTGTACGCGGATCGCCTGAATCATTGAGTCAATTAGGAGTGTATGTACCACAACTTTTTTTTCGTGTGGACAAAGTCAAATCTGCAGTACGCTTGTTTAGCTGGAAACCAGGTTATCTATTTACAAATTGGGCAAAATCAATTTCCGGTGGCAGCTTTGCAATTTTCTTTGGTACGGGATAAGGGTTTGGGTGGCTGGCGGGCGGGCTTTCGAAGCACGCCGTCTCATTGCGAACTTGGGGAAGTTAAGCTTTCTAGGTGGGAAAAGGCAGTGTTCGTGGAAGACAGATGAGTTTTCGGAGTGGCCGAGCGGGTCTTCAAATTAGCTGAAGACGTTTCGCCTTGCTTGCGGAACCCTACACAACATGACCATCTGGTCACTTGAGTTTTCTTACCACACGGTGTTACAGCGGGCAGCCGAAAAAATTGTTGCTTATGTAACGCTTTCCCTTTAGAACGCATGCTCGACGGTCCAATGTGTGCAACGCTGATGCTACCGATATCTCGAGTTGAGGAGACACTTCTGTGTCGCCTGTGGATTCGCGTTGCCTTCCAAATGCCTACTCATTATGTGTTGGAATGGGAAAGCACCCTATGTGTGAGAACAGCGGCTGCGACGGAACATCCCTCATCTTCTACGTGAGTGCCCGCGTTTAAGTGGCCGCTGCGCTCTAGATAGCGGGCAGTTACTCTACAGTTACCGCTGTTCTAGACAGACTTGCAAGGCGCCCTTTGTGCGAGAAACGAGTCTTGGGACACTGGCCAGGGCCATCGTCAGCGCGCGAATCACTCAGCACGTTGTCGCGATATTTAAGGACGAGTGGTCTAAGGGACAGTCTTTAAGCAAGGTCGCGGGTTTCTTTTTATGTTTGTTTTTTATTTCAAGTCGTGTCTCATTTCTATTAACTTTCATTACCCTTACCCCTTTTTCCTGCACATGGTAGCCAGCCAGTCTCAGCAATGGTTAGCCTCCGTATATTCCCTCCTTTCCACTAATGTTTTGAACGTCAATGACACTAACGTGGGCCTTAAGTCAGTCAACTCAATTTTCCAATAGGATGAACTGAAATTATGCTGGAAGCTTAAACGGATTTCATTGGCTTGGCAGCTTGAGTTATATTTTTTCACGGTGGCTTTTCTTACCATCGGGTGTGAAAACCTGCGCTACGTTTTCTCATCATGCACGGCACGCTGATGTAGTGTTTGAAAGAAAAAGCAGATTTAGTTATTGCGATTTTATGAAATATGTAACAGTATCCGTTGTTCGGCACCTAAAGAGACGTTTCAATAAAAGTGAAAGAATCAATGCATATTTTTGTTACAATTGATGCGTTATACGAAACTGGCATTCACTTGAATGTCTTTCGCCCTTTCTCTGCTTTGGATACTAACTGGGTGGATTTCGCGGGATAATATATTTAAAACGTTGGCTAGCGATCATACACCCTCAGTAGCTTGCATATGTTTGTTTCAAGGAAGAGAGATGGACGAGATTGTAAGTACTGATTTGTGAGATCGCTAATTGGCACAGAAACACAAGGAACAGTTAGACAAGAAACGCACAACACCAAGCACTCAAGCTATTTTATGTCTAGGAACGTGGAATCTGCATAATGCACACAGCACTGATGTTGCTTCGGAACTATCCCTCCGATAACCAACTCCCATCGCACTTCGCGTTTTTCGTTTGCGCAAAACGCGAAGGGGGATGTAACACGCGCTTTGCGTGTTACATTGCGCATATGCACGACGGCAAAGTTAAAATACTTGAGCTGAATTATATACTACGGCATGACTGATGGCCCACATGGAATTTTATACAAATTTAAACAATCCAAGACAACCAAGCATTGCTAATCTTAACATATCACGCCTAACGAGTTATGCACAGTGAACTGCAATACTAAAGCACTAGGCCTGCTGTGGAATGCATTTCACACAACTCGCCATGGGGTTATACCATCGATCTTATGTGAATCTTCGAGTGTTAGCTTAGAAATAGTCTGTTTCGCGTTTAGGCGAAGTCCTTCTACGAGTCGAAATATGTGGCGTTGTTGTCGTTATTAACTAGAATGATACCGAAGCTACATCGCAGGTGATATGTCACACATGACTCAAACGCTATCTACCTGATGGTGTCAAGCGTGGCACTGGACGTATAGTCGCAACTGAGAAGGATGATTGACACATGTTTCAAGAGCGGAGCGGAAAAATCTCTACCCGCGGCCCTATCGTTTCCGAGCGAAAGCGTGAAGAACATCCCATTTTCCAAAGAAGGATGGCTGGTGGGAAACAGACAGCTTGCATTTTCAGTGGTGGTGTGATCGTGGCTTATCAGTAAGTCATGCCGGCAACCACGTTTGTTCGTTTTTTTTTTTTGAGCAACTGGATCGGCTCGGCACTCTTGCTACATACGTGCTCGGGAACAATAGCGCCATGCGCCGCGATTTTGCAGCTCCGCTGATGTAACTGTGGAACCTTGTTCCGTTGTGACTGTACTCCGTACGCGTGAGCAATTATGAGGCGCACCGCAGAAAATGCAGCTTGTAGTTATCATGAATGTGAGTGCAGGAATAAAATAATTTGGAAAACACAGTTCCTGTTTGTATAGAAACAAATGGCGCGGAGTTTTGCGTATATTCTGGAGAACAGAAGTAAATAATGGTGCACAAACTAAAATCATCGGGTCATGCGTCGTAGATATGCTCCGCTTTCCTTTTATATCCTTTGTCAGACACCTTTACAAGAACCCTAAGAATACGTAGTACCGTTCCCGAGGCTGCTTTACCGGTACTTTTTAATTAACTTATTAAATGTAAGAAAAAATCAGGAACGATGCTGTTCTCGAACAGTTATAAAGTGTTCTACCAATGCACCGTTGACCAGAGGCGGAATTTTCTTCCACACTATTTACCTCCGTGATGCCTTCTGGTGTCGCCATGTTGGAACCATTCGCATCTCACCGTCTGCCCTGCATCAAACACGTTATTGCTTCTGCCATACTCGGTTTTCATGTCTTTTGAGAGGAATGGCGTAATTGGCTTCGCAGCTGAATGTCGACCATGTTATTTAGCATGGATAAACGGCTGTAGTTGGTGATGCATCTTTTTATAAAAACAGGAGCCAAAATAGGACGTTTACACATAGAAAGAACTGCACATCTCAAGCGCTCAATGTCGACCGTTTACCCACACATGGAAACAGATATACAAAAAAGATACACATCGGGCTGGACAATGAGGTGAACAAGCTTAGCACCTATGGCAGGTGTTTGTTCATTAATCAAATTGAACTCTTTATCTTGGAATGCTACTGATGAATGACTGACGCAGAGCGCGGTGTTGTTTGTGATATATTCCCCCGAAAGTTGCTTTGCAGTTTGGTTAGGCTGTCATAACAAAACTGTCTTCTTTAAAAGGGGACTAAACTGGCACGAACAACAATGCAAGGCAACATTTGTTGGTGCTCCAGCGATTAAGTGTGAGCGCTTGTGGTGTGCAGTTCTTTCTTTCTGGAAACGTCCCATTTTGCGCTATTTTTTTTCCTAAAAGGATGTCAATGTTCAGTGATTGTCATACAGGCAACAACTTTGATAAGTGCAATACTCCGTGCTGTAGCCGCTGAGTAGCTGCGCACTTCAGGGTTTTGTTCCCAGTGTTCTCGCACTTATTTGCTGCTGTAAAATGTTTGCTCTGTTGCAGGTAGAATGCTGGAACAAAGACAACGGCTGCGAGGAGATCACAAATGTTCTGCATATGTTCAAGCACTTTGCCGAAGAGTGCGCCTACCACTCCACGCAATGTCCGAAATGCTCAGCTCTCGTCCTACGCAAGGATGTGTGCGAGCACCTCAGGAATAACTGCGGTGTCGTTGTCATGCCTAACCAGGATGAACACGTGGAACAGCCGAACGAACCACTGCAAGCAGTGTTGAGCTCCTTGGAGGCAATGTTGGAGGACGCTATAGGAGGCATGAAAGAGAGCTTAGACCAAGTAGTACGCGACCACGGGACACAACGCGATCGACTAAATGAGTCTCACAAACTGCGGATGATTTAAGTAAGACAGTGATACGGTCGTCAGAAGGAAAGGCACACTTCCATTGAGGACATAGCTCCTTCTGTTAAAGTGGTTGAGCAACAGTTGGGCGCGCCGGGAGACAGTGCCAGTGATATATATGAACGCCTAAACAATTCAAACACGCAAGTTTTACAGCGCCTAACCTCACTAAGCGAAGACGTTTAAAATTGCAGTGGGAGATGCAACAAGGCAATGCCTAGAGAAGCTGGAGCAAACCAATGCTGAAATTACGCAGCTTTTTGTAGCACCAGGCGAGCGGTCACAAGCCGGAAGCTCCTTCGAAGATACTCTTCGTAGAGTTGAGCTCGTGACAAAGACGATCTGCGACAAGTTGGAAAGAATGGCCGATTGCAGCGCTGCAACAAAGGGCGAAGAGGCGGCAAGCGGCCGGGTCTTATCAGACTCAATGCAAGATCTGCTCCTCGTACTCAGCACGCTGAAAAATACCTGCCACGAGTTTCGTGTCTCGGTTGTAAAGGAACTGAAAGAAATGGCCATATTGACAGGTTGTTCGGTATACTGGAGCGAATCGGTATACCTGTGCGGCTATCGCATCGTACCAGGCTTGTACCTGAAGAAACATGGGAGCTCGGTGTGTGTGCATGCGCTCATGCGGCTGCGCGACGGAGTCCTCGACGAATTCCTTCAGTGGCCGCTCTACCGCAGCGTCAAGCTGACCTTTATGCACTCAACATCAGACCATCATGTAGTGATTCGCGAAAGTGATACCTCTCGCCTGAAAGGCTTTGCTAGGCCTAATCCACCGCTCAATGAAATGCGCCATTTCTCTCGGCACGTGTCTCTGGAGGACCTCGAGAGCGGTGGATTCGTCGACAATGACGAGCTTCACGTCAAGTGGGAGCTTGAACCTCCACTATTTTGCTCGGTGCCGTAGGATACCCTGTGGTACCAGTGTACACTCCAGCTTAAGCTCCAATGCTATGGGAATATGAGAATTTTAGTATTTCAGGACCACCTTTGGGGAGATGGACGTAGCTTGCTGCGAATGCAACAAATCGTCGAATAAACTGATTTTAGTGCAAAATATTCATGGCTTTTATTTGTACTCTAGTACGATCGAGTCGGTGACAGCTTCACTGTTATTCACTCAGGTCACTAGGCCTACACTCTGGTCCGTTCATTAGCAGAAATATTCGAGCGAACGTTTTGCTGGCTCACCTATGCATCCATCCATGGCTTACGAAAAAGACAATCGCCAATCGTGATAGCACAGGACACCACTTTTTTTTTTATTCCCGCAACGAGCAATTGTTCCAGTAAAAAGCAATTGCTTCGAGGGCTGCGTAATTGAGACATGTACCACCGGACTGGGAGACTCCTGTAACGATCTATTCAGTTGCTGTCGGTTGATCATCGCGGCCTACGCAGCGCGGTTTTACATGCACGAAAAGTAGAAGGCCGTCCCAAGTCCACTCTCCACATTTTCACGCTCGGCAAACGAAGGAGTAAAAGTAGTATACTAAGAAGGAAGGGGAGAGAGAAACAAATGACGAAGGAGGAAGCTGCTCTCGACTTCAGATGAGGATGGAAGCCTTGCAAGCTATGAATTACGATAATAGTGCTAAGTGCACAAGGATGCCAAAAGACGCTAGCACTGGCGCTGAAGTGGGACACTGCAGTGACCGTTAACCTAAATAGACTTCGATCCAGCTTCGCGTAGGGGGGACAGCTTTGCGATCTCCAACGACTGTTATTTTCGAATGCGAAGCATTTCTGGCGACTGAACAACTTTGACCGTATCTATCTATCTAGCGTCTATGATGGTCTTGTTGTTTCGCCTGACATACCTAAATATGTGTATGTCACGGTACATATGCATGACGTAGCGGATGACGTATCTTTACACCACTAACATGGTACACTCGTCACGCACCTCACGATTTACGACACTGTAAGTGTGCGCGGCTCATACGCGCGCGGTGTTCGGCCTATGGTATGAGGTATGCATCACATACTTTTCATTTTGTAGAGCCTAATTCTATGAAGCACCAACTAAAATAGACATCTAACATGTCATAAGAATACACCTTGAAATAAGAAGGCGCCGGTTTGTCGTAGCTTGCGATTGCAATATAAACCATAAGCACACATGCCACCTACCAAGCAGCAGGGGCATAGAACTCGGGCCGCCAGGTGGCAAGAAAGCACGCTACCAATAGGGTCTGGGGTCTCCTCCACACTGTATTACAGCAGTACCTGTCACACCGGTAGTTAAGATGATAGTGCTTGTGTAGGTCAGGTTATGACATGCGTGTCATACCTGACCGCATGTCATACCTGACCTTATGCGTGTTACC